>ML778937.1:1335964-1348075 GCA_009831015.1 Picea engelmannii
TTTTGATTTCTAGGATAATTATGTTCAAATTCAATGCTTGAGACTTGTTCCATTGTATTCATCATTGAATGACGTTTCCAATGAGGTATAGTTTTCCCCAAAAAAACACTTGGATCTTGAGTTATGAACTTTTGAAGATTGTCACTCAACAGTCATCCATCAATTCTATGAGTTAATCCTAGCCCTTCATCACAATTCTCCCTTTTAAAACAAATTACAGTCCCAAATGTTAGGGACCTAACCTCCCTAAGCCTTCATGTAGGTAGAATAATACATTTTTCATGTAATAAAGGTTGATATTAATAAGGCCTAGTAATAAGGAAGAATAAGTCAAATGTAAGAATACCTAATAGAAGCTTCCACTTCTAGAAGGATCTTCCTCTAGATTGTTCTTTTGGGTAGATAGATTTAGTATAAATAGGAGTCGAGGGTATGAAAAGTTTTTTTTTGATAATTATTGTAATAGACCATTTCTCTGTTGGAGGTTTCCCCCTCGAAGAGACAAGTGAACATTGTTTCCTATCAATAAAGGTATTATTTGTTAGCATATGGCTTACCTTAACCAATCACTAAATCTAATTGTCACCTATATTTGTATTATTCATTTAGGATATTAGTAATATATCCTCAGGTGATGACTAATGAATTAGTTAATATTTCCTAGCCTAATTATCATGCATGATTTTAGGATCTAGAGAAAATCTCTCTATGAGGTGGCATCACCCATTGTACTATAAGAATGGAGCATTGGTGTGAATACAAAAGTGTTGGCTAGTGAGTCTTTTCCGTCATATTGTTGTTCTTGTCTATATTTTATCAATTGGTATCAGAGCTCTTATGATATTAAGGGCTTGAAAGCACGATAGTAGTTTTCCATGGATTTGTATGATAGTAGCCTTGTTGCCTATACCAAAAAATTGCAGATCTATAATATTTGGGATGCACAATCATGAAAATAAAGAGAGCCACAATCGAGACATTGTACGGACGCGATTCAGACTTTGGCATGTGTTCTACATCAGTGTACGGAATTTACAGTGCATCAAAAATTGAATAAGGCAATTTTTCTTTTTTTTGAGTCATGTATTTTGGCACGAAATCTATTGTAATTGGGAACAAGCTTCCACCTCATTGTTCTGAGAAAATTCTCTCTTGCAGTCCATTCTCTTTAATATCCAACTGTTTCAATTCTCCACATTCCTCTTACCTATTTTGAAACATATTTTATTTCCATAATACATAGATCTAGTCTTCGGGCACATTAGACTCTAGATATAAAATATGGAGATTGTTTAATTTGTTGATAATCATATATTGAGTGGATCCAGATTAGTCTATTTTTGTTTCTTTGTTATATGCATGAAATCATGAAATATGTGCAGTAGTCACATCTGTAAATAATACCATTTCATATCCATCTCCCCATCACTCCAAGTGGTTCAAAACTGAGTCTAATCATTTAATCTTCAGCTCCCCATCGCACAGTGCTTCAGTGGAAGGCTTCAGATATGATTTACTGTAGTATTTTTGAGAACTAGATCTACTAGATGTTGCATATCTTATTTTTTTGAGATGGGTGACCAAGTTTAAAGGCCAATCATGAGATCCGCAATGTGGAGGAAACACGATTGATCAAAACAATAGTACTTGTAAAGGTGATGTGAAGATCCTTGTTTTTACCAGTCGCCTACCCTTCAATTCAACAGTATTTTCTGTCAACGAACTCCAAGTATTGGTGAGTGTTACTGGAAGTTGCACCTATGTGTGCAGTCTTCTGATGTACATCAGTGGCTATTTGAATAATCCACTCATCAATGACATTGGTTCATTGCACAAAATCCCATGGGGATTATGAGCAGAGGATGTCCATCTGCTCATTGTCGTAATGGATGAGCCCGTAGAATCCTGTGCAATGTTGAAAGGAGAGATCAAGATCAATTTCTTGTGCAATTTTGCCTTGCAAATTCAGACCCATATGGTTCTACAGCTACCACTCCAGCAAGACACGTAGGAGGAAGGAAAATTTTTCAATCGGTTAGCACAACAAAGTTCGAATCTGAGATAATTAGGAATTCAAACTTCATATGAATCCATATTTTTTCTAAGATCAAGGTCGATATTAACGTCATGATGTGGCCCTTCTCTTAACCAACGATTTGATTGTGCAAGCCACTAGGATAGGACAACAATAATGTTGACTGAATGATCTAATGATCGATACATTAAATCTTCATTTTGAAAGTCTTGGTGACTCTGCAGGAGGTCGTGTGGAACATTAACCTCATGGCTCTTCTCAACAAAATTGATTCCAATGAGAGAACCTGAGAACAATGAAAGATGCTAATTGTAGTGCTTGGCTCTTATTTCCAATGATATACTCTCTATGCTGAAGGGAGATATTAATTGGGAAAATTTTTGGCATCCAGAGAATAGAGCAAAATAAATTCTAGTAAAGTCGGGAAAGTGAATGTTGACCAAGTTGCTCGAGTCTGAGAAGTTTAACGCCTTTCAAGAATGGTAATTGAAGTAGTCATTGCTCACAGAAGTCCTCTTTATGTATTGTTCTTTGATCTGAGTGTCACTCTTCTAGTTACTTCAACTATTCATCCCATCTCCCTTGGGGAATTGATTGAGGCAAAATATTTTTTAGGCATTGTTCTAATCACCTTTGCATATTATATTTTGTTGGGCATTAAATCAGTGCATGTGGAGAGGGAAATATGATATTGGAGAAAGTGGAGTTTTCGTTGCTCCATTAACATTTATATTTTTATGCAAAACCACCAAAATGGCTCAATTTTCTGGTCGGCAAATATACAAGTGCACTAATCCTTTATTGGAACAACACTATCTTCATTTTTTTTTGAAACTCACACATGCATAGTGAGTATAAGTCACATTTTGGAATGATTTTTAATAAGGATAGATGGGGTGTATAATCCTTTGGCATCTCAAGGCATTCTTATGACCACTTCATTGTATGGAAAACCATTATTACATGGTTTGTTTTCCATTTTTGGGAAGTTATTATGTGCACATTGAGATAGTGTGTTTTTAAGACCATGATGGTCAATCATTGTAAAACCTATTCATGAATGTTTTATAAACTCATGATAAGTATGGTCTTCCTTCAATCGGCATATTATTGTGATCACAAGGGAATCCATAATAAAATAAAGTCTTTTTCTTTGTGTCCTAGATCCACCCAAAATTGAATAAGGGGATCTTAGGAACACATTGCATTGCGTGCAATGGGGAATGATTCCTTGAATGTTTTCATAGGTTTTTGTGTTTAGTTTTTACACTACGCTTGTAATTTATTGTACAACTATACACACATGAAATCCATAGAAAGTTAATGTTATCACACAATTAATGTCAGTGAAGCACATACATTGAAGCACRAGTAATCAAGTAGCAGTGAAGATATCAAMWTWGCAATCAYATCAACATTGCACACATCAAGCTCATAATCAAGGACTCAAAGAATCAACATAACATTAAAGATCAATTTTTGAATCAACATTCATTGTAAACTTGCAATAATCCTTTCTAAGTGTCAATATCAAACTTAGGTTGACTTTGTTATTGGGTGCATTCTCGGTTGAACCTGACACCCACAACTTGCTTGTGTCATTCTATTTCCAAGTCTATGTTGAAAAGGTTGAGTAGTTGAAACTCAAACCATTGTAATACTTTTGGGATGCATTTTCGGTCATAACCAACATCCTCAACTTCTTGGAAGCATAGTTCAAGCGAGTTCAAGTGAGCTTCAATTTCAAGCAAGCGATTCAAATGAGTGAGTTGCAAGTAAGCCTTATTTTTTTGAGTCAAATTGTAACCAGGATCTACCTGCACAAGGATACCTCATTTAGTGTTTTGAAATGGCTTGAAGTCTTGAATTATTAGAGTTTATGAACACTCTAATAAACACCACTAAAGGTGACAGAGTAATATTAAACAAAAAACCTCTTCAATCACTGCTAACTTGTTTGCAAGTGACAGAATATAAAGTTAGACTTCTTCAAGATCAATCCCAACTATTGAATGATGAGTTGATAGATCTCAAAAATCAACAACCAGTGAAGTGTTCTGAACTAGTTTTTGTTTAGCACAACCCTCTCTATGATGATGATGTTTTTGATCAACATTCATTGAAGGAGAAACTCAGTAAGACAACTCCAGATGCAGATGAATATGCAACTATTCATGAACCTACATTTCAAGAGTTTTCTTTTGAGTTTAGTGAAGAAAACCTTTCTATAATGCAACAACATATAGTAAATCCACTTCCACTGATTTCAAAGAAACAGGTTTAGAATACTGTTTCCCAGCCAATCATCAGACCTTGGGAAGAAATCATCTACAAAAAGAATAAAACAAGACTTGGATATGAAAACGAAGTTACCTTTCATATTCTCGATTATTACAGACCAATCAAGTTCCAAAGTATTGGATTCCTTCAAGTAGTTTCAACTTCACCTCTTCCAATTCAACACCAGAATGAAAAATGCCAAAATTGCAATCAAGTTGATCACAAGGAGAATCAGTGTTTTGATCTCCATCCTTGCTAGCATTATGGAAAGCACAACCATTCTTTAGATAGATCTTCAACACTGAAGAAACCTACAATATTGAAGATTCACTATGAGTGGATTGATCCATGGCAATGGTCATCAACTTCCAAGTGATTATATAAGTCTTACTATAAAATTCAATCTTGAGTAAAGACCAATCTTGTAGTGCATAGCCTTTTTGTACCTCACATAAGTGGTCCCCTTATGGCATATCTTTCAAGCATGGCCCTCACATGATGAGATAACATGTGTTTTTTTCCGCATGCCCACTTCATGTTGTACACAAATGGAATAAGTATGATACTCTCTTAATCCTAGAAGAGGGAGTACAATGATGTAACTCTTCTGCACCTTAAGGGGGGAGTTCAAAAATCAAGTAAAGTTGGTTTGTGAAATCACTTATGGTCTCTCCTTTCATCTAAAAAAGGGGGGAATTGATTATGGAATTGAAGATGGTTGTCAAACCAAAAGTTTCAACAACAAATATGCTAGATGGGCATGAAATTTGCCAGATGGGAAATTGCAGTTTGTAGATGATAGATTTTGGCAGGATTATGGTTTAATGAACTACAATTGAATCATACACATTATACATTGGGATTTTTTTGGACACCTAAAAGTGTCAAAATTGGTTATTGGTCATCTAAAAACCATCAAATACATGGTATGAATTGGTCAGTGGTTATCCCAAACCACAGATTCAGAGACCACTTCAGTGATACATTGATAGTAGAGTGGTGATACTACATGGTCACCAATTAGCAGAAGACATTAGATTCTTCTAGCTCAAATACTTGGAAAAATGCTCGAATTGTCAAGCAATCAGGGAATTTTCAGATATTGAAGTTGTTCACTTCCATATCTCAGCTCTCTTCTAGTTCATTTTAGATGAACCATTCAACATCTAGATTGGGAGTTTTTCAGGCAGTACTTCATTGAGGCTTAGATTAGAAGTTTTAGTATGAAGACATGGAAATGTTACTATTTTATGCTTCATTGCTAGTATTATTGATCAGACTTGTGATTGAGGGGGTAATGTTAGCCTATGGTTTACCTTAACCAATCACTAAGTCTAACTGTCACCTATATTTGTTTTATTCATTTAGGATATTAATAATATATCCTCAAGTGATGACTAATGAGTTAGTTAAGATTTTATAGCCTAATCATCATGCATTATTTTAGCATCTAGAGAAAATCTGTCTATGAGGTGGCATCACCCATTGTACTATAAATATGTAACATTGGTGTGAATACAAAAGTGTTGGCTAGTGAGCCTTTTCTGTCATCTTGTTGTTCTTGTCTATATTTTATCATTATTTTGGTGCTATGGTTTTGTATGTTGTGTTGTTCTGCTATTATTTTCTGCACTATTTATGTTTTCGGCTATTATAATAGATATGGTACCTTACAAGTGGTATAAGATCACTTTCCTTGACATAAAATTATGGGATATTTTTTTTCAAGGTAGACACGTATTATGGCGTCTTAAAGCTATAAAATATATCGTTCAATGCATAAATCCATGGTCGGGGAAGCATACACGCATGAACTACAAGTGGTACTTAAGTGCACATTCTTGGCCACCCTTGTAACCCTTGTTGGTACCCTTTAGAGTGGTAGTGCATCAGACAACACCTGTATATGGATCGACCTAGTTATCTTGAAGCCCTTTATAGATAAACTAATCGGTCTCCTAATTGTTATAGTGCCACTAAGAAAAACACTTGCGAAGATACTCTCTAGTACCTAGGTAATCAGGTAGTACGACTAAGGGTATGGTCTACCCTCCTGAGTTGGTGCCCTAAGAAATGGGGCTGAGTACTATTGTTCTACCCTACATCTATATCAAAGAGATATAGCACAAGGTAAACCCTTTTATGTAGAAACCCTGACAAAACCCTAAACCTTGGGACACAAAAAAATAGAAAGGGAACAAACAAGATTTCTTCTGTTCAAAATTTAGGCATTTCGATAGTACTTTTTTCCTATTAAGAATTTGGGCATTCCAACACTGCAGTATTATTTAGATCGGAGTAAAACTTCGTAGGAGTAAAAAAAAGGTATAGTGGCCCCGTAGGCACACTTATTTGGGACCTATCCCATTGGATTCCTCTCTTCGCCCTAATTATCGTGGTACCTATCATTATTAATACAATTTTTTTAGTGGACCCGACCCCTTTCCCAACACCCTTATTTGGGCCCTATCCCATTGGACTCCCTTTTTTTCCTTGATCCTCATGGTACCTATCACTTGTCACCATTCTTCTCAGTGGTCCCACCCACCCTTCCCGACACCCTTATTCACCACCTATCCCATTTTCCTAACCGTTGTTTACCTCTACCCAAATGGCCACCACCCATGCCCAAGAACTCAATACATTAATTGTTGAAAACCTTCAACACAAGGAGGACATCAAGAATATCAATTCCAAAATTAGCAAGCAAGCTCAATTCCTCTGTTCAAACCCTCCAAGACTAATGTGACAACATCAAAGACATCAAAGACACACTTGACCAATTGATGGCTTGTTCCTTGAACCCTTCCTCTTATAAAGAGCCATCTTATCATGAATACCATGAATCTTCCCATTACCAAGGTACTCATTCCACCCACCTTCATTGAGACCTATTCCTTCCTAGAATTGTGGTGAAAAAATTTAATGGCTCGGATCCCATAGGATGGGTCACTCAAATGGAACAATATTCCTATATTTATGGCATTACTAATTATTTAGCCAAGCTTTGTTATGGTATCCTACATATGGATCCAAAATGATGGAAATAGTGCCAATGGGGTAGAAAGGCACACCAAGGGTATGTTGATTGGACAAAGTTTGTTGCACATATTTATGACTACTTTGATTCTGACACCCACTATTTAGGTCGTTTGACCAAGTTGAAGTAGTCCGGGATAGTGGAAGAATTTATCACAACATTTGAGCACTTGGATTTCAGAAAGAAGGGCATGTCATATTCCTTATTCATGCAATTCTTTATCAGTGGCCTAAAATATGAAATTTGTGCCCATGTTCTCATGGCCCACCCCAAGACTTGGTTGGAAGCTACTCAATAATCCAAGGAAGAACAATATATTTTCTCCTCCCAGACCCGAAAACCATCCTTTATTCCTTTCCCTAAACCCACCAATCCCACCCCTCCTGCAAATACCCTCAAGATCCAAAAATTAACTCGGGCCGAAATGATTGAACGTCAACTCAAGGGTATTTTTTATAATTATGATGAAAAATATTTTCCCGGGCACAAGTGTAAGGAACATAAAATTTGTATGGCCATGACTGAGGATGTTTCTAAAGAAGAGGAAGTTTTTTCACTTGTGGATGAGCTACCACCACCATATGATCTGACCCCACCCTCTGATCCACCAGAAGTTGAACCAGTGATTTCACTTTATTCCCTCACTAGCTTCTCTTCTCCCCAAACTGTCAAGCTAATTGGTTACATTAAAAAACCTAAACTAATCATCCTTATTGAAAATGGTAGAACCCATAATTTTCTTCATCGCTACATTGCCCAAGAAGTCAATTGTTACATCTACGCCATCAATAATTTTTAAATCATGATTGCCAATGGAGGTTCCAAGAAATGTGGGGGACGTTGTCAAATGTGTGGCTCCAAATTGGTCAGTATCACCTGAAATCCCATATGTTTGTTATAGACATGGGTGGTTGTGAGATTGTGCTCGGTGTTGAATCACTCTTGGCCCCATTCTCATTGACTTTAAGGAATTAAACATGCAATTCTAATAGGAGGGACCATTGTATAAGTTCCAAGGAATCACAGTAGGCTCCCTTGAGATCATTAGTACTAATCGAATGGAAAAGATCCTCAAAAAGGGTCATTCTATCATTATTTCCCTGGGCAAATCCAGAAGGTCTGGTAAGGATGGCCTGTTAGAGTATCTATGCATGTATATGTCAGTTGTGATCAGTAGTGGTAGCTCCATTAGTATTTTATGTCCTATGGAATCTTATGATTCTTGGGCAGATCCCAAAGGTCTGGTAAGGACGGTTTGTCAGAGTACCACTTGGTATCTTGTTAGTATTTTATATCCTAGGGGATATTATAATTCTTGGGTAGATCTCGAAGGTCCAGTAAGGACGGTCTGTCAGAGTACCCCAAATGTTTTTGTTGATGCACCTACATCATTTTGTTTCCACATGTTGATGATGTTTTTGTTTCAACCTCGTGTTGTTGATGATGTTGTACCAACTTCATATTGTTGATGATGTTCTTGTTACAACTTCATGCTATTGATGTTGATTTTTCAGCTTCATGTTTTTTATGATGATGATGTTACTCCAGATCCATTTTGTAAAAGATGATGATATTAATGATGAGAAAAACTTCTGAAGATTTATAGATGTGCCAGTTAGTGTTCCAAATGTTGATGATGTTGTATTGGGTCATGTCATTAGAATACCCTTCTCATTAAGGGGGAGTGTTGAAATATTGTAACTTAGAATAATATTCTAATTATATTTGAGTTATTATATTATATATCAAATCCCCTTTTGTGGATTGATCATGTCGGTTCTTGTATAAGATCAAATCCCTTTTTTTGGATTAGTCAAACCATATTTATATGGTGGTTTTTGTAAAGTCGGCCCCTATTGTTTATAAAGTGGTTTTAACCACTTCTAGAAGAATTCATCCCTACTAAGTGAAGAGATACAACCCTAGTGCCTCCTCAACTAGTATTTATATGTGAGGATGGTGCCTCACTTGTTCACACTCACTCACTCATCTAGTGCACATATCTTGAAGGAAGTTGCAGTTGTAGGTGGTGGGAGAATAGAGGCGCATGCTCAATATTATGTTATTCTTGGTGTCTTGGTCTTAGTCTTGGCATTGTATATCTATTATTGAGGAAGTTTTTGTTGGGTTTTCTCCCCCATGAGGGTTTCCTAGGACAAAATGGTGTGTACCTTGTGATTTTGTTTCTTTCAGTGATCCTATTTATGTTGTTGTTTTGGAAATGCAATAAATGCTCATGTAATTCGGAAATAACCTAATAACAGTAGTGAAAAATTAACATGGTATCATATATGGATTGAATAGAGCATATTTCACTAGGTATCTAGACATCATTGTTGTTGTACAAGAAAATTAGGGATTTCTACTGAAAAGGAATTTTTGACCTAAAAATATCTTGGGAAGTGCTTCCTGCCCTAGCGCATATTTTGGCAGCTTGAGTGAACCTTTTCAGTGGCCAGTTTCTCAGGAAATTCAAACCCTAGTTTTGACTAGTACCAGAAAACCAAAACCAGTACCAGAAGTACTAGTCCAGAATTGCACAGGCCAAGTTTCATGGGGTAAAACTTGGATTTTTCTGAAACGGTCAACTCCAACAAACTCACCTCAGCCCAGTGCATCTCCTAGTAAGATCAGTTTCAATTTTTGAGCATTTTCATTTTCTAGTCATTTTCTTAGCTTTAGGTCAATATGTATGCAAGCACCAAGCTTGGTGACAAGTTAGAAGGTGTGGAAAATTTTTGTGCCCAGAAGTACATAATTGGTCTCATTCTTGAAGAGAATTACCTTGCAAAATTCATAAAAGAAAATGTACCGGAACCCGAAGAAAATGCAACCAGAGAGAAGTACAAGAAGGATATGATTAAGGCCAAAAGAATAATTGTAGATTCCATTAAAGACCACTTGATCCCTCAAGTGTCTTCTAAGAATACTCCAAAATACATGTTTGGTGCCCTAACCAAAATGTATGAAGGAAAGAACATCAACCAAAAGATGAAGTTGAGAACCCAACTCAAGAATATGAAGATGCAAAAAGGAGAAACAATTCAAGACTATTTCTCTAAGGTTTCTCAATTCAAGGAATAGTTAGAGGCAATAGGAGAAAACTTGGATGAATATGAACTCATAATGACAACTCTTAATGGTCTCACAAGACCTTTGGATGCCTTCATCCAAACTATTTGTGAAAGAAAAGAGAAAATCCAATTTTACAGTTTATGGGAAGAATGTGTTCAAGAAGAATCAAGAGTGGCCAATCGAGAAGTTGTCCTATTCAGAGATGAATATCAAGACCTAGCTTCTCATGCTAAGGGTGGGAAGAAAAATTTTCATTTTCAAAAGGAGACCCACTTTCATAAAGAATATCACTCTCCAAAGAGATTCCAAAAATATCATAAGGGTCAAAGAAAGGGAAAAGATTTCTCCTCCTATCAGTGTTATCATTGTGATAATATGGGACACATTGCTAATAATTGTCCTACCAGAAGAGAAGAATACAAAAGGAGAAATAAAAAAATACATCAGGCCCGAGCAGCTGAATATGATGAGCCACCCAAGAATTTAATCAAAGAAGAGATTGAAGATTATGTTTTGTTTTCATCCCTCTCAGGATCTGTGACACCTGGAGAGGATACTTGGCTCATAGATAACAATTCCTATAAGCACATGATAGGTCAGAAATACATTCTCTCTATCCTTACAGAAAATGACTTCCCCCATAAAGTTTCACTTGGAGATGATTATCAGTACCCTATCAAAGGAATGGGAGAATCCACCTACAAACTTGATTCAGGAACTCCAATGAGAATGAAGGATGTACTCTATGTACCAGGTTTGAAAAATAACTTAATTTCTATCTCAACTCTAGATAAGAAAGGTTTTAGGGTTGCATTCATAGATGGTGAAATTCTTATGTGGCCTAAAGGAAAATCTATAGAAGATGCAATTGTTAATGGAACAGAAGAAGGTGGGTTGTACAAGTTAAAACGTCACTCATATGTAGCCTTAACTCACTCTACTAAAATTCCTTGTGAACTTTGGAATAGAATACTAGCTCACATCAACTACAAATCCTTACCATATGTAAGAAAGGTAGTTATAGGTTTACCAGAATTAAAGGTTGATCATGAAGGTGTATGCAAGGGATGTGCAGAAGGAAAGAACATAAAGAATCCTTTTCCAAAGAGAGACAATAAAGAATAAGGAATATTGGAGCTTATCCACTTAGATATATGTTGTCCAATTCCATAAATCTCTCTAAGAGGGTATGTATACTATGTATCCTTTATTGATGATTACTCCCATAAGACTTGGGTTTATTTCTTGAAGTCAAAAGATGAAGTAATTGGAAAGTTCAATGAATTCAAAGCCTTGGTAGAAAACCTCTCCGAAAGGAAAATTAAGATACTCAGGTCATAAAATGGAGAAGAGTACACTTCAAATGAATTTGGAAGTTTTTTCAAAGATGTCAGGATTAATAGGGAGCTCAACACTCCCTATAATCCTCAACAAAATGGTGTAGCAGAAAGAAAGAATAGAACAATTATGGAATAAGTAAATACTATGATTCACGATCAAGATCTTCCAATGAACTTATGGGATGAAGCAACAAGAATAACAATATATGTCCAAAATAGATTATCCCATAGTGCAATTGGATTCAAAAATCCCGAAGAAATGTTCACCAGAAAGAAACCAGAAGTAAGTCATCTCAAAATATTTGGTTGTGCAGTATTTGTACACGTTCCAAAAGAAAAGA
>ML778937.1:1349455-1379070 GCA_009831015.1 Picea engelmannii
CCGCACCGAATAATCCAGAAGCTTCTCGTAAACGATAGCTGCAATGCTCTTTAAGTTTGTTTACAGGACAAACAAGACATAAAAGTCACAATAATCATATAATTTATAAATCTTAAAAATTAGGTAAACCTGTATGCAAAGATCTATACATAAGAGTTCAATTGATGAAGAAGAGAAATCTGCCATTCATTAACTGAACAATTAATTGCTGTTCTTTTAATTGTTGAAATAAATCAGACATGGATCACATTAATTAACTCATATCATTTTTCAAAAGACTAAGATAGCTAAAGTAGTCACTAATCAAATGCAAATTGATAAACATAAACATGAAACAAAAGATTGATATTATGAAAAGAAAAAGCTGTAGCAGAACATCAACTTATGTCTCTGTTGTATTAGAAATCCATATCCTTGTTCTCCCATGAATGAGGATGATCATTATTACAAAAATAATAAGTATTTATAAGTTTTCCACATGGTAAAACCTCCCTGTGGAAGTTATCAAAACTGTTTACATAATCTGGGAAGATATCCCAAAGTTGACTAAACTAGGAAACTAAAATAAAACTTAAAATAATCAAATATCCCCTAGACTGTCCATCAAGTCCCATGCAATTCGAATTCACCTGAAAAGGGTCCAAAATAGACAAGTTAGAAGGATCTTTTATTAATAAAATCATAAAAATCTAATTCTATAGACTAGCTACAGAATCGTCTGATTCTGTAGCTAGTCTAAATAAGATACAGAATCAGCATTAAAATCAATTGAAAATCTTTTAAAGATTTCAATTTAATTGACATCCAATATCAATTTGAAAATGAATCATTTGTTATGCTATTCAAAATCAAATAGGATCCAAATCAATTAAATGACTACATAGATAGGCATACTCTGTTTCTTGTTATCACAAAATCGAATGAACAGAATAATAATCAACATTTTGTGAAATCACTTGATATCCAATTGAAAACGATGTGATCAAAACAAATCATAAGTAATGGTTAAACATGAGATATGATCAAATCAAAATCATTTTCCAATCGTTATAGCTGTAACAACATAGCAAACGATTTAAACCATACACGAATTAAACCCACACTGGCGTGTAACTGTCCAAAACGAAATTGTAACAGGATGAATCAATAATTAACAGAGTTCGTAACAGATGCCCGATTGTTGGTTATTGCATAGTGGGTAAATGAGATCTACTGTCAAAATCGTTCCAATCAAACAAATTATAACCAGGTTTGACCAATTCGTTTTAAAGATTTAAAATCAAACAGAGCATTCGTTTACGATACAAATCTGACTAGTGGAAATGATTGAACTAACAACAATCCAATCAAATGCATCAATCGGCTGGGGTTTAGCATAGGTATCATAAATTGAAACTGTCCCACGATTGGCGCATGAATGTTATTCACACAGACTTGAATGAGCGTATTGTTTTTACAAAAACAGGATCATTTTTCCCAACTCAAAAACGATCAAATTTAGAACATTATATGACACAGCATCGTATCAACCAAATTTATTGAAATCGTTAACCAATTACAACATACGAATCATAACAAAATCAAATCCAACATGATCTTATTCTAAATTGAGTATGAAAATCTTTTTTCTCAGGGCAGATACAAAACAAATTCTCTTGAAAGCACACGATCAGTTTCGTTAACTTAATCGGGCAAACCAACAAATCAAATCCAAACGAAAAATAATTCAAATCTAATAAAAATCTTTCGATGGCTATACTGGGAATGATCAACTCGTATATTTAAAATGAAATTATATCTATTTTAGCACAACAACACAATGAACACATTATGAAATATAAACAGAGCTATTTGAACACCGAATTTCAATCACGATATTACTCATGGTCACTCACAAAATAAAACAATATCAAAAACATACATGTATAGTGACGAGACGGCTTGATCATGCCAATTTAGAGTTGATGACTGTCGTAGCCGATTCAACGTTCTTGAAAAGGATAGAGCATGTCATCTTCTTCTTCTTATCAGCTGCTTGGAGTTGGTCTCGTTGGCTGGTCAATACCTCAATTCGACTTTCCAGTGATCGAATTTTTGATTGGAGTATGGGGACATCAATGTAGTATCATTCCAACCATGAATCGCATTGGTCACAGGGAGACTGTGTGGGTTTTGCAAGAGTAGGAGAGGGTTTGGACACATGACCGAGGGTTTCATTAAGCAACTCAATACCAGGGTAGCTAGGATCATTTCTTAGGTAGGGGGGAAGATTCGTCACGAAATCATAAGGTGGTTCGGGGCATAAACCCTGCGAGTAAGGGTACTCGTTGGCTAAGAATCGTTCCACGTCATAGTCCGAATCCTCACTAAGGATGATAGGGTCTCGCTCAGCAGAGGGTTTAGGCTTATTTCTAGCCATTCTCGAAATGAGCCGGGCATTCCTTTTTCCTTTGGCATTAGCAGTAGGGTTTTCCTTGGGATTTTTGCTCATAGGCTTCTTAATAGTCTCGGCCTTCTTGGTTCCAACATCTAATAAGTCAATAGGAGGGTAGGTCGACGGATTAGGAGTAGGCTATAATATATGTAAGGGCACGGGTGGCTGAACATAGGTTTTACTTACCACAGGTTTGTCAACCTGGACAGGGTTTGTGTCATCAAAACCATTCTGAGCTATGAAAGCTCTCCAACTATCACCGTGCAAACCCAAATGATAAATGATGATAAGTTTAATAAGCCCATGATGGAACAAGCTATTGTCAGCCTCCTGCCTTTTAAATCCTTTTGACATCTTATATAAGTTGCACTGAAAGTAGAAAGGCATGTTTAAAGGATGCCCAATAAAAATCATCAGCAAACGCAGGTGGTAGAGGAACACAAGTCCATATCGACCTTCAAAGATCAAGAACTGCTTGACTAGCATCAAAGTATTGTGCCATCGTGGTTTAAATGCAGAGATGGGCATACCTCTGTCACAAGAAGTGACTTTGCGCAAGAGGAACATCAATGTCCATGGCACTTCCTCGACCTTACAGTTCTTAAACCAATGTTGTCATGTAGCAGGTAACCCTGTAGCAGAGCTAATAAAATTCTCATCGATTTCCAACTGTATGTCACCCACCTTGGCTCTACAGCCATTGAAGGTCATGGAAAACTGTCAAGCTACAGCTATATTAAAACCCTCAAATTGTTTCACGAAGGTAAGCCATCCATTATCCTCCAGGTCTTTGTGGGCATTGTTAAACATTAACAAGGCTTGGTTGTCGTTTGGCTCGATTCGCACGACTGGTGCCATGGAGCCGAGCACATGGTAAGCTGAGGGTTTGGATCACAACCACACAGGAGTAGAGCTACCTGAGCTAACAGAGGTAAACAGTGAACAAGGGATAGGCATAAATGCCATCGTGTGAAGGTGGTAGAGCTTATCTCTGCCATGCAAAATAGTAATTGCCAAAGCACAACCGTCGATTTGCATAGTTGTTCAATCCACTTTTCTATAGTTCAATGATCATATCAATTGGCCAACCAATAAAACACATGGTGAGTGTATAAACCAATGCGCAATCAACATTGTGCCAAAGTTTTAAACCATCAACAATTCGAAACCAAAACCAAATGTTTTAACGATGCACTAATGTATCAACTGATATCAATAGTTTAACCAATGTGTCGATATGTTTTCATATAACCAACATACCAATAGTTATGAAAACATAAACATAGGCATGATATTAAAAAGATATATATGAGAGATTTAATCATAACCCCTATGTATCTTAATGAAACCAATGGCCGAGTAGGTCAAATAAAACGCGAATCCAAACACCAATGCATTACAAACTTTAATAAAACCAAATTACACAATCAAATGAAGCATAAGTACTGATCAAAGGATCTTGCCAGCTATATAATGATAAATAAAAGGTAAGCGTGATAGGTATATTGACAAGAAGGATCATGATGGTTCAAATAATGACTTCAATGTGTCTTCGAAAGACGAATGTTTTCACACTTACAGTCGTGAAAACAAAACGAAAATAAGCATGCAAAGGCGCAAAGAATAAAAGTGTCGTTCATTTGAAAAATTGTGACGAAAAAATGATGTTTGCAAAACATAGGTGTAGGCAGCTTATAAGACAATGGAAAAATGTGATTGGCTGCCAATAATGGCGAGACACTGGTAGAAGCAGTTATCTCTGTCAAAAGAAACAAATTCAGATTAGGACAACAAAGAAAATTTCAACTCAAAAATAACAACCAGAAAATCGTATAAACATCATCATTAACCAATCATTCCAGTAGTGTTTCAAAAGATGAACACTGATAACAATCTTAAGATCAGCAAGTCACGATATTAAAGATAAAATCTCCGATACTGTTGGTATAGACACTGCTTCCAACAGGTTTCCATAGCCTTGACAGGATTGCCATTTAACCCACTCTGACATTTGTATCCTATTAAGAAGTTCCGGATCAGAATAAAGGACATTAAAGAGGTTTCTTTTTTGCAAATTTTCATCTACCTGACATTGCTTCGCTGCCAACGGGCCTGTTCAGTACCCCGACGAAGTTTTCTTGGCGTCATGCATGCATTTACCCACTGCCAGCGGACCTGTTCAGCATCCCGACAGGTTTACAAGCACTTCCCACAGCTCTTATTAGTAATTTTTTATTTTGTTTTTCATAGATATATAGCTGAGCGGGGTGACGCTGAAAATCATGATATTTTAACATATTTTTTTAGACCTCATAAATTTTTTTTAGAACCGTCCCTTATTTAGATCCAGAGATGTTTTATTTAAAAAAACAACTTCCTAAGACAGGGAGACATCTTTAGAGTCATTCCTTTACGGAATAGGGACAGCGTAAAAAGATAATGGATGATCATGACGAACTTTGCTCAGAGATCAAAATCAGTCAACTTATTTTAAACATCAGATTTTTCCAACACAGATATAAATTTCAGAAATATACCATTGATGTTTGTACAAATTTTTCAGAAGTTATTT
Source organism: Picea engelmannii (assembly GCA_009831015.1). Taxonomy (NCBI): domain Eukaryota; kingdom Viridiplantae; phylum Streptophyta; class Pinopsida; order Pinales; family Pinaceae; genus Picea; species Picea engelmannii. The sequence continues at coordinate 1,354,462 of ML778937.1, forward strand.
CAGCGACGGAATTTTCTATCGTTTTTGTCTGAATAGCTCAGTGTACAAATATGTGTATTTGCAAAGGCACAAACTGATCAATTCAAATCAAAATCAAAAATAGAAAGCAAAAGAGAAAGCAAACAAAAGCAAAGTATGTACATAATATACAATGGTTGTAATCAAGCAAAGTATCTTTTCAGGGCTTGGCCATTCACCGAGTAGGTGTCAAGCTGCCCTTCAAGATTCTGCAATAAAAAAAAACTAGGACCCAACTTCTCGGCAATTAAAAATGGTCCAAGCCATAAGTTTTGAAATTTAGTTTGCTCTCCCTTTCCCTCATGCGGTTTGTCCCACTTCAAGACGAGATCGCCTATTTCAAAATTCCTATCAGAAGCAGAATTAGAATCGAACCAGCTTTCAACCAATTGTTGATGTTGATCTAACTTACGTTTAGCTTGGGATCTTACCTCTTCTAGCTTCATCAAAGCGTTAATTTGGTTTTCCAAAGGGGGACAATCTTCTTCTTGGACTTTCTGTGACAACTGAAGTGAAGGAAGAAGTATGTGAGGTGGCAGAATCGATTCTCCGCCATAAATGAGAAAAAAGGGGGAGTTTCCTATAGCATCTTTTGGCGTTACCCTATCAGCCCACAACGCATTGTGCCAATTTTTGTGATTTTCAACCACAGTTCTCTTGATTATTTTGATTAAGTTCTTGTTTGTTGATTCTGCCAATCCGTTGCCCTGGGGGTAATAACTAGCAGAATACTTCAATTTAATTCCTTTTTCCAAAGCAAACTCGCTCATATCAAGAGAGTAAAAGTAAGAAGCATTATCGAAAACTAAACAGTCATGGATGCCGAAATGAGTGATGATATTCAAATTTAGAAAGGAAATTACCTGACTAGTGTTGACAATTCTTAACACAACAGCTTCAGACCATCGGGTAAAGTAATCTGTGGCTGTCACAATAAACTTGTGTTGTTGTGAGGAAGGAGGGTTGATTGGACCTATGATATCAAGGCCCCACTGTTGAAAAGGAGAATCTATTGAAACGGGCTGCAAGGGAAAGGCTGGTTTTTGCAACCGCCCTGATGCTTTCTGACAGATGACACATTTACGACACAAGGCATGGGCGTCTCTAAAAAGCGTGGGCCAGTAATAACCGACTCTTAGAACCTTATGAGCAGTGGTGTCACCACCGAAGTGACCACCAGTTTCTCCTGCATGCAACTCTAGCAGTACTTTTTCTGCTTCGTCTTTTTCGAGACAACGCATCAGTACGCCGTCAAAACTCTGACGAAACAGGATACCATTAACCAGATGAAAGGAGGCAGACTTCAGTCTCAACATTCTTCTTTTGGTAGGGTCAAGGTGACGGGGGGATGATCCATGTTCAAGACAGAATCTTATATCATCGTACCAAGGACTAACAAGGTTTTGTGTGCAATAGATTAGACTTTGATCGCTTTGTCCTAGGTTTGACGTATCACTCTCTTCTTGTTGTTCTGCTGCTGAATCAGCAACTAACTTGCATAACCCTTGGCCTCTCACTATTTGAGCTGGGGTGATTTCCAAGTCATACTCCTGCAAGGAGGTGACCCAGTTGGCTCTCTTTTCTCCTAGTTCCTTCTGCACTAACAAGTTCCTTACGGCTGGGTAGGGGACAATGAATTTCGTCCTTGACTTCAAAAGATAGGACCGGAAGTGCTTAACTGCTTTGAAAACAGCGTAGGCTTGCCAATCTACCGCTAGGTAATTAAGTTCAGCACCTTTGAAAGTGGAGCTCATAAAAGCGATGGGTACTTCGTTGTTCTCGGCATTCTTTTGGGTTAGGAAAGCGGCATAGGAACGGTCAGAAGCAAAAGTGTAGAGTGTAAAGTCTTGAGAAAAATTTGGGCTCATGAGAGACGGAGTGTCTATTATGGCCTTCTTTATTGCATTGAAAGCTTGGTTTTCCAAGGATCCCCAGTGATATTGGGTGTCTTTCTTAATTAGGTTATGCAAGGGTCTGACCATTTCAGAGAAGCTAGGGACAAATCTTCTCACAAAGTTAATTTAGCCTAAGAAAGACTGCATAGATTTTTTGGATGTAGGAGGGGGAAGTTTTGTGATGACTTGAGTCATTTTGGGGTCAATAATCATCCCTTCACTAGACACAATGAATCCGATGAGTTTACCCTGCTTTACTGCAAAGATGGACTTTTTGGGGTTCAAGGAGATGTTGTATTTACGACATCGCAGTAGGACAGCTCGTAAGTGAGATAGATGATCGTTTTTGTTTTTAGAAAATACAGTCACATCATCTAAGTAAACTACGATGGACTGATTGATTAATCCTCGAAAAGTAATGTCCATTTCTCTCTGAAAGGTGGCACCAGCATTAATCAATCCAAAAGGCATTTTGTGATAAGCATAAGTGCCCCATGGGGTACGAAAGGTAGTTTTTAGTTGGTATGGTGGAGACATCAGGACTTGGTTGCATCCAAAGAAACCATCCAATAAGGATAGCCTCTTGGAACCTTATACCTGTTGAAGGATCTGTTCCATGGGTGGGACAGGATAGTTGTCTTTATCAGACACTTTATTGAGGTTTCGGAAATCGACGCAGAGTCGAATTTTCCGATTTTTCTTCGAGATTGGGACAAGGTTAGAAACCCATTGAGTGTGTCTAATAGGAAAAAATATCTTAGAATTTAGGAGCTTAGTCAATTCTTTTTGGATGGTCGGTTCGAGTTTGGGGTGCATCTTCCTCAGTTTTTGTTGAAAGGGTAAGGTTTGGGGTTTCATCGGGATGACATGTTGTAAGATATTGGGATCGAAAGTTTTGAGGTCATCGTATGTCCAAGCAAAGACATCTTTAAATTCTTTGAACAATTTAATGAATGCATGTTTTTCTTGTCGAGAACATCCCAACCCTAGATTAATGCATTGAGGATTTTCATCAGTTCCTAAGTTCACTTTTTCATAAGATAACGAGGAACTATTGGTTTTACAGTTGACTGTCTTTTTAAATTTATCTTCAAAATCATAAAACTTCTCTAATCTAACTACAGATTTGGGTATCGAATTTACCATGTTCGATAAGGCTTTAGGAGTTTTTGGATCAGGTATTACCGTAAAATCATGCAAATTGTCATCATGCGTGCATTCATCTATCACTGCACCTTGAAAGGTTTCTTCCATGTGCAGAAAGTTGATAATTTACTGATCGTCATCGAATACTCTCCAATTCGTGATGTTGTTCGGAATGGATGGCCGAAACAGCAGCTCAACGGAGAATGCATCTGGTGATAAGCCTTCTGCAGGAAGAATTTTAGAAGCTACATTAGCCAATAAATCTGCTTCAGAGTTATTCAATCTAGGAATATAATATATATTGAAAGCGAAAAATCTATTCATTAAATTCCATACCTCAGACTAGTAGCTTTTGAGATGCGGAGAAAGACAGTGGATAGAATCTCTTACCTGTCTAACCACTATTTCAGAGTCACCAAAGATGGTTAGATTTTGAATGTTCATATCCAAATATTTTCTGAGATCTTGCAGTAAGGCCTCATATTCTGCAGTATTGTTAGTACATTCAAATTCCAACCTACATGCTATCAATGTTTTGTTACCTGCCGGATCGATAATGACGCAGCCTGCTCCGGCTCCTTCTTTGGACTTTGACCCGTCGAAATACAAAGTCCAAATTTGATTTTCATCGGATACATGAGACCATTGCGTGGAATTTGTTGGCTGTGCGTACACTGCAATCTCGGACTGTTGTTCTAGATTGGTGATAGGTGAAACCTCAGCCATGAAGTTGCCGAAGAAGGTGTCCATCCCTTGTACTTCAGGCATATCTGCAGGAGGTGTATATGGTTCATTGGGATCATTTAAATATGTGACCATGAACTTAAGGTAGCGCTCACTATTTACTTTGATCTTGTTAGGCTTGCCGTTCTCTGGAAGCCATAGGTGGGACCAATCTGTCGCGAAGTAACTGTGTAGCTGCTCCGACCAGTCCCTGCTCAAAAACAAACCATACACTTATGGAATATCCACAACAATTATATCAATAACTTGATGAACCTTGGGGTTAGATGATAATCTAATAAGCACATTTTTTAGTTCGACTATAACTTTAACATTGGTCCGATCAAGCTGTATGATTTTTAAAGTCGAGGGTTCAACTTCAGCGTTGATTTTCTAGCAAACGGACCAAGGCATCACATTGGATGACGCTCCTGAGTCTACCATACAATTGTGCACATTTCTATTAAAAATCTCGAAAGTTAACAAGAAAGGAGGTACATTTTTGTGAGTATTAAGAGTAGTAGCTTGTGTCTTTTTACTCGCAGTTTCTAAAGCTACTTTATCTACATTGTTTACATTATTTACATTATTTACAAGAAGGCTTCCTTTATATTGAGGATCTGGGTTATTTTTAGTGGAAGTCTTATGGGGAACTTTGCTTTTCACAACCTTGTTACCACTTGAATTACCATTTTTGCCATTCTCTGAAATATTTTGCAGCATTTTTTGAAGCAAAAATGGAAATTTCAATAACTCATAAATAGAAATGTTTTCCCTTAACTTTTTAAGATCTTCAACAACATCATAATCTAAGTTGGGGTTCACATTACTATGTTTAGTCTCAACTGATTTAGATGGATTTGGAGGTGAAGTTGTAGTGTTTTCGGAAGAAGGTTTGTTGGTTGTCTTACTCCTAGTGTTATAGGGATGCACTGTCTCGAAGTTAGCTTGAAAGATGCTATCCAAGAAGTGTCCAAAAATTTTTGGAGAAGACTCTTCTTCTTGAACTATCTCTTGTTCAACTACCTTCTCATGAATCTCAGGAGGCATCAAGTTATCTTGGGCTTCTAAAATTGTTTGAAGAGCACATTGCAAACTTTCTAGGTTAAGGCCCTCGGTGGTTGGACTAGGTCGGTTGGTAGGAAAAGGTTTCTGGAAAGGATGTTTGTAGGGTCCTTTACTCGAGGAAGCTTCTTCGGTTGACCTTTTTAAGTCGATAACTTGATTTGACAGTTTTTGAACAACTTTAGTTAAGTTCTCTAAATCAGAATTTGTAGGTTGTGTTTTACTTTGAGTGGGTCTGGAGAGGATTTTGATCTTCTTTTTGGGAGCAGAACTAGTCTCTGTTTCGTTGCTGGAAGAGTCCTTAAGGCTAAGTATATCTTTTTCAATCTGGCTGGCCTCCTCGAAGGCTTCTAACAACGTGGCTTTCTTAGACCGTTTAACCCAAATAGCTATACTTTGATGCAACACTTTAGTGTAGTAAGCTATTATAAGACTCTCACCAGGCATAGAATCTGCAGGGATTCATTTTTTAAGTGTTAAGAATCTTTGATTAAAGTCTTTAACTTTTTCTTTTGGGTTCATTCTTAAGCTAGAAAGATCCATGACTAGGACTTCCGGAGGTTTACCATCTTCAAACTTTTCCAAAAAGCATGACTTGAACTTTTCCCAAGACACGATGGTTTGGGGTTGTTGGGAAAAGTACCATGTGGATGCATTACCCTCGAAAGTATAAGGGAACAACCTATAGACAACGTCTTCATTTTCGACATTGTGGAGTCTTATGGCTAACATAAACTTTTTAATGTGATCTTCAGCGATCTGTTTTGAGTCAGGATCGAACTTGGGAAGCCATTTCTCTGGGTGTTTAGGTAAAGGGTGCTGGGTTCCAGGTATAGCTATAGCATCCTGGTCAAGCCAAGGTCTGGCAAGATTGTTCTGATTTTCCATTGGGGTAGTGGGTGTGGAAGGCTGAGAAGGTGAATTTCCTTCGTTAGAAGAATCTCCTCCGGAAGAGGAAGGAGATGATGGAGGTGGTGAAGGAGATATCCCAGATCCTCTTGCAGTAGGATTTAAGATTGGATCTGAAGGATTCATAGTAGGATCAGTGCCTCTTAATTGTTATCTTATATCAAAGAAATCCAAAGGTTGGCCCCACGGACTGTTTGGTTGCCTCAAACGGGCTAAGGAACTATGTGTTTTAATAAGAGATTGGTGTACAATCTCTTGTATGTCACCACCTGTAGGATCAGGGGTTGCTGGCTCAACTGTGATCTGTGGATCGTCGGTTGAAGTAGTTGTTGTTTGAAGGGGAATATTATCATGTGAACGGATTCTAGTCACTATAGGTGAGCGATTAGGGGGTGGAGGAGTCTTGCGACCGCCTCGTGCCATTAATTAAGTTCAGGCCCTCCTTCTAGCGCCATTTGTTGACGGGCGAAAATGACCGTCCGTCAACTGAGAGAGTGGAACCGGTCTGGGGTTGTCTAATAACCCAAGCCATTTGGAATGAACCACCCTGACGGGTTTAGCGGCTCCGTTAGCCGATCTAAGGTCCTAAGAAAACAAAAAAGAAAACTAATCTAAACTAACTAATCTAACTAAAACTAAATAAAACAAACTAATAAACTAATCTAACTAAAACTAACTATTAAACAAACTAAACTAATCTAACTAACTATAAATACAATCTACTAACTACTACTATACTAACTCTAACTAAAAGAAATATAACKTATTCACAAAATGTACAATATCCACAATTCAYAGATTTAAATAAAACYTSAAAAAACTCGTTTATATTYTGCCCTAAAGACAGTAAAAGATATTTTTTGTTGATTTTATGATTTTATGAACAAGAAATAAAACAAAACTAACTAAACTAAACAACTTTTATACTAATTCTAGCTATAAATCTAACTAAACATATATCTAACTAAACTACTAATAAACATACTAAGCAAATAAATAACAAACTGACCTGGAAACGCTCCARGTTTGTCCTGTGAATGATGATCTTCTAAGCTGATCGGAGGGAGGAAAYCCGCACCGAATAATCCAGAAGCTTCTCGTAAACGATAGCTGCAATGCTCTTTAAGTTTGTTTACAGGACAAACAAGACATAAAAGTCACAATAATCATATAATTTATAAATCTTAAAAATTAGGTAAACCTGTATGCAAAGATCTATACATAAGAGTTCAATTGATGAAGAAGAGAAATCTGCCATTCATTAACTGAACAATTAATTGCTGTTCTTTTAATTGTTGAAATAAATCAGACATGGATCACATTAATTAACTCATATCATTTTTCAAAAGACTAAGATAGCTAAAGTAGTCACTAATCAAATGCAAATTGATAAACATAAACATGAAACAAAAGATTGATATTATGAAAAGAAAAAGCTGTAGCAGAACATCAACTTATGTCTCTGTTGTATTAGAAATCCATATCCTTGTTCTCCCATGAATGAGGATGATCATTATTACAAAAATAATAAGTATTTATAAGTTTTCCACATGGTAAAACCTCCCTGTGGAAGTTATCAAAACTGTTTACATAATCTGGGAAGATATCCCAAAGTTGACTAAACTAGGAAACTAAAATAAAACTTAAAATAATCAAATATCCCCTAGACTGTCCATCAAGTCCCATGCAATTCGAATTCACCTGAAAAGGGTCCAAAATAGACAAGTTAGAAGGATCTTTTATTAATAAAATCATAAAAATCTAATTCTATAGACTAGCTACAGAATCGTCTGATTCTGTAGCTAGTCTAAATAAGATACAGAATCAGCATTAAAATCAATTGAAAATCTTTTAAAGATTTCAATTTAATTGACATCCAATATCAATTTGAAAATGAATCATTTGTTATGCTATTCGAAATCAAACAGGATCCAAATCAATTAAATGACTACAGAGATAGGCATACTCTGTTTCTTGTTATCACAAAATCGAATGAACAGAATAATAATCAACATTTTGTGAAATCGCTTGATATCCAATTGAAAACGATGTGATCAAAACAAATCATAAGTAATGGTTAAACATGAGATATGATCAAATCAAAATCATTTTCCAATCGTTATAGCTGTAACAACATAGAAAACGATTTAAACCATACGCGAATTAAACCCACACTGGCGTGTAACTGTCCAAAACGAAATCGTAACAGGATGAATCAATAATTAACAGAGTTCGTAACAGATGCCCGATCGTTGGTTATTGCATAGTGGGTAAACGAGATCTACTGTCAAAATTGTTCCAATCAAACAAATTATAACCAGGTTTGACCAATTCGTTTTAAAGATTTAAAATCAAACAGAGCATTCGTTTACGATACAAATCTGACTATTGGAAATGATCGAACTAACAACAATCCAATCAAATGCATCAATCGGCTGGGGTTTAGCATAGGTATCATAAATTGAAACTGTCCCACGATTGGCGCATGAATGTTATTCGCACAGACTTGAATGAGCGTATTGTTTTTACAAAAACAGGATCATTTTTCCCAACTCAGAAACGATCAAATTTAGAACATTATATGACACAGCATCGTAACAACCAAATTTATTGAAATCGTTAACTGATTACAACATACGAATCATAAAAAAATCAAATCCAACATGATCTTATTCTAAATTGAGTATGAAAATCTTTTTTCTCATGGCAGATACAAAACAAATTCTCTTGAAAGCACACGATCAGTTTCGTTAACTTAATCGGGCAAACCAACAAATCAAATCCAAACGAAAAATAATTCAAATCTAATAAAAATCTTTCGATGGCTATACTGGGAATGATCAACTTGTATATTTAAAATGAAATTATATCTATTTTAGCACAGCAACACAATGAACACATTATGAAATATAAACAGAGCTATTTGAACACCGAATTTCAATCACGATATTACTCATGGTCACTCACAAAATAAAACAATATCAAAATCATACATGTATAACGACGAGACGGCTTGATCATGCCAATTTAGAGTTGATGACTGTCGTAGCGGATTCAACATTCTTGAAAAGGATAGAGCCTGTCATCTTCTGATTCCTATCAGCTGCTTGGAGTTGGTCTCGTTGGCTGGTCAATACCTCAATTCGACTTTCCAATGATTGAATTTTCGATTGGAGTATGGGGACATCAATGTAGTATCGTTCCAACCATGAATTGCATTGGTCACAGGGAGATTGTGTAGGTTTTGCAAGAGCAGGTGAGGGTTTGGACACATGACCGAGGGTTTCGTTAGGCAACTCAATACCAAGGTAGCTAGGATCGTTTCTTAGGTAGGGGGGAAGATTCGTCACGAAATCATAAGGTGGTTCGGGGCATAAACCCTGTGAGTAAGGGTACTCACTGGCTAAGAATCGTTCCACGTCAGTGTCTGAATCCTCACTAAGGATGATAGGGTCTCGCTCAGCAGAGGGTTTAGGCTTATTTCTAGCCATTCTCGAAATGAGTCGGGCATTCCTTTTTCCTTTGGCATTAGCAGTAGGGTTTGCCTTGGGATTTTTGCTCGTAGGCTTCTTAATAGTCTCGGCCTTCTTGGTTCCAACATCTGATAAGTCAATAGGAGGGTAGGCCGACGGCTTAGGAGTAGGCAATAAGATATGTAAGGGCACGGGTGGCTGGACATAATTTTTACTTACCACAGGTTTGTCAACTTGGACAGGGATTGTGTCATCAAAACCATTCCGAGCTATGAAATCTCTCCAACTATCACCGTGCAAACCCAAATGATAAACGATGATAAGTTTAATAAGCCCATGATGGAATAGGCTATTGTCAGCCTCTTGCCTTTTAAATCCTTTTGACATCTTATATAAGTTGCACTGAAAGTAGAAAGGCATGTTTAAAGGATACCCAATAAAAATCATCAGCAAACGCAGGTGGTAGAGTAACACAATTCTGTATCGACCTTCACAGGTCACGAACTGCTTGACTAGCATCAAAGTATCATGCCATCGTGGTTTAAGTGCAGAGATGGGCATACCTCTGTCAGAAGAAGTTACTTTGCGCGAGAGGAACAACAGTGTCCGTGGCACTTCCTCGACCTTACAGTTCTTAAACCAACGTTGTCCTATAGCAGAGCTAATAAACTTCTCATCGATTTCCAACTATATGTCGGCCACCTTGGCTCTACAGCCACTGAAGGTCATGGCAAACTGACGAGCTACAGCTAGATTAAAACCCTCAAATCGTTTCATGAAGGTAAGCCATCCGTTATCCTCTAGGTCTTTGCGGGCATTGTTAAACATTAACAAGGCTTGGTTGCCATTTGGCTCGATTCGCACGACTGGTGCCATGGAGCCGAGCACATGGTAAGACGAGGGTTTGGATCACAACCACACAGAAGCAGAGCTACCCGAGCTAACAGAGATAAACAGTGAACAAGGGATAGGCATAACTGCCATCGTGAGAAGGTGTTGGAGCTTATCTCTGCCATGCAAAATAGTAATTGCCAAAGTACAACTGCCGATTTTCATAGTTGTTCAATCCACTTTTCTATAGTTCAATGATCGTATCAATTGGCTAACCAATAAAACACATGGTGAGTGTATAAACCAACGCGCAATCAACATTGTGCCAAATTTTTAAACCATCAACAGTTCGAAACCAAAACCAAATGTTTTAACGATGCGCCAATGTATCAACTGATATCAATAGTTTAACCAATGTGTCGATATGTTTTCATATAACAAACATACCAATAGTTATGAAAACATAAACATAGGCATGATATTAAAAAGATATATATGAGAGATTTAATCATAACCCCTATGTATCTTAATGAAACCAATGGTCGAGCAGGTCAAATAAAACACGAATCCAAATACCAATGCATTACAAACTTTAATAAAACCAAATTAAACAATCAAATGAAGCATAAGTACTGATCAAAGGATCTTGCTAGCTACATAATGATAAATAAAAGGTAAGTGCGATAGGTATGTCGACAAGAAGGATCATGATGGTTCAAATAATGACTTCAATGCGTCTTCGAAAGACGAATGTTTTCACGCTTATAGTTGTGAAAACAAAATGAAAATAAGCATGCAAAGGTGCAAAGAATAAAAGTGTCTTTCATTTGAAAAATTGCGACGAAAAAATGATGTTTGCAAAACATAGGTGTAGGCAGCTTATAAGACAATGGAAAAATGTGATTGGCTGCCAACACATTTTTCCATTGATGATGATCTCTCACAAGAGAAAGCCATCTTGGGAAAGAAAAATTATTCAAGATGCAGAGAAGTATGGTGCCTCTGAAGGAACCATGAGACAATGCAAGAAACCTAACCCAGTCTCCAACTATATGGCCTTTATGTGTGATCTCATAGAAAAGGAACCTACTTGCTTCGAAGAAGTCATTTAGAAGAAAGAATGGATGGATTCCATGATAGAAGAATACCATTCCATTATAAAGAACGATATATGGGAGTAGTTCCTAGACCAAAGAACAAAGATGTGGTATCTTCCAAGTGGATATACAAAATAAAACATGCAACGGACAAAAGTATTGAAAAATATAAGGCAAGATTTGTGGCTCGTGGTTTTTCTCAAAAGCAAGGTATTGACTATGAAGAAACATTTTCTCCTATAGCCAGATACACTTCTATCAGAACCTTCATATCTCTTGCAGTTAAAATGAAGTGGAAATTACACCAGATGGATGTGAAAACAAATTTCTTAAATGGTGTTATTGAAGAAGAACTGTATATAGAACAACCACAAGGGTTTATGGTTGAAGATAGAAAGACTCATCTCTGTAAGTTGAAGAAAGCTTTGTATGGGTTGAAGCAATCTCCTAGAGTTTGGTATGGAAGAAATGATAGTTTCCTAACAAGATTGGGCTTTACCAAGAGTAAAGTTGATTATAACCTTTACTTCAAGGTTATGAATGATGAGCCAGTCATTGTGCTACTATATGTGGATGATTTGTTCTTGACTGGAGAAGAAAATCTCATCACATATTGCAAGAAGAATCTTGCTACAGAGTTTGATATGAAAGAGCTAGGCCCGATGAATTATTTCTCATGTCATGATTATTGGTAGAGCCCAGACAATATATTCCTTAACCAAGGGAAGTATGTAGTTTAAATACTGAAGAGATTTGACATGTTGGAATGTAAATCCATGAATAGACCCATGGAAACGAATTTGAAGCTCTTGGTTGTTATTGGATAAATCGGTAGGTGCGGACACTAACTAATCTCCCTAGATCCACCTAGATCTAGAACAAAACACACCAGAACATGACGCTTTTCTTAAGTTTTAAATATTGAATTTACTAACTAAAGAGGGATAGGTGACACACCGTTTAAATGCCGCTTCCTCTTGCTATCGTCGTCCTAGCTCCATTCCAGCACTCATACAATGATGATCCTGCAAAAGAAAACAACCAACCAAAGTGATAGTAATAGCATAAACTCAATATAAACCTATGTATGTGATCAAGGAATCATACAATAAAACACAACAAGCTTTATAGGAAAGAATCATATTATTGTATCACATTAAATGTGAAAGAGATATTACAACCATGGCCTTGATGTTGTAAGGTCCCTTCCAACTATCCTTCGTTCCCCACACACTTCCACTCCAAGAATTCTAAAAACATAGATCTGATAATATTCACAATCTATCTTGACAAAGGCAAAACTCAAAGACCCTCGAACCAAGCTAATAATTCCAAGCCAAATCCAACTTAGCCTTTCTCCATGAGAGCTCCTCTTCTTTTATAAGCTGAAGAGGATAAGGTGAGGAGGTTAGGATGATCCCACTAAATCATGAAAGTGAGTAAGATCCAAACCATTCAGATGCCACCTCACCATGGAAGTTTCTCCTTCTAGAAGATTCGAGAAAATGCTCATTTTTCCCACGTGTAAGCATTCTCGCACCCTTCTTATAGTGCAATCATGAACCTCTCGCAACCTAGCTATGGTGTAGCTTGCGAGAATCAGGCATTCTCACACCCTAGCTATAATGTAGCCTGTGAACTTCCTTTTTTATAGGGTTTTTACAAAGGAAAATGCAACTTCTTTTCTCAGGAAAAGTTCTTCTCCCTTCTCTCTTTAGGAACTTAGGCCACTGACCTCTCTGAAGGAAACATATAGGTTTACATCATTAACAGTCATAGGTATGATGAAAATAATGTGTAACAGAGATCCCCCCAAAGTATGAAGTTAGAACAGAGTGATAGCTAAAATACTTTGTCGAGTGTGTGTAAGGAACAAGGAACAGTCGGTCAGAAACCTGCCAACAAACAAGGAAATATAGTACAATAATATATCATCACTGAGGTAGGAATTTCCATACTCGGAATAAAAATGACTCAAAGCATAAATTCCGACATGCAAATATCCATGTCAAGTAAGACAGGTCATGGCCACCAAGACTCAAATCTGAACATAGCCACTGGATCTATGTGTTAAATACTCAAATTTGAACATAGCCATGAGACATACAATGTGGATCTATGCAATAGTACAAACTGAAAATAATCCAACGCAACCTGAATCTGTTAGAAAAGATCCAGAGTCTTCATCTCCACCACTCTATAGTATGAATCTAACCATGTGAATACATGTGTCGAAGTCGAACATGGTAGAAACCACTTGATTACCGGTCATTGGTGTATATCGTTAACAAGTGTGAGGGAAAACACCATTAATGTCGATGACTCCCAAGGTACACTAGTACAATCCAATGAATGTGAATCAATGAGTTGAGGTCAAACACTCGACAGAATCTCTCGATCAGGGGTCGATAATGAAAACCCACAGTCGAAAGCGAGGAAACCTGCCATTGAGGCATGCAAGTTCCAAGGTACCAATTAGTTTCTAAGTCTAATTCTTGGATGAGTTGAAGTTGATAGGAAAAGAATCGTCACAGGAGGGCCTTAATGTATCCCACATCAATGACACGAAACAAGTAACAAGACTTGATGTAGATCATAGTAACCATTAAATTAGGACTGACTCAGGGATAGCCGACACAATAGAAGGCTTTAAGGACTGCAGAAATGGTCGACGCAATAGAAGGATTTCGGGGTTGAACTTATTTTTTGAACATATTGACGACACGAAAACTATCTTGGAAACACTGACTCAACAACAGGGATCATAGACCAATTTGTAATCTTATAAGGAGTATGATCAAGAGATGAGTGGATTTTCCAACCTAGACACAAGGCGAGTGAAAGGGTGTCATGTTCAAAAGCGACTCTTCGATGGAATAAAGGTTTAGATACATTTCTTTCCCAATTTTTCCCCCACCATATCTGGTGAGTACCTCTTTATTTTTACGCAAGCTTGAGGAGGATAACATATGCTTGTAATTTAAGCTCATCCTTCGGACGAGTCCCTCGAAGTATATTTAACAAAACCTAAGAAGGAGTGGTTCGATCCCATATGGGCCTTTTGATGTTTGTTTAACGAGTCCAAAGAAAGAAAACTCAACGGTTTTTCATGTTTAGAGAGTCTGAAAAACATTTAAAAAGAACTCTCTCAATTCCTTTTTCGTAAAGTAGTCTGATGAGACCGAAAAACAGATAAACTATCGCTCAACAGACGTTTTCTTCAAATACTTTAATGAGCGTGAAGAGAACAAGTTCACTCGGCAATCTTTTCATGTTTAGAGAGTCTAAAAAGAGCTTAAAGGGAACTCCAGTGGGTTCCTTTTTCGTATAACCTTTACGAGTTTGAAAAAGTGATAAAGGTATACTCGGTTGCATTCTCACATATTTACGAGCACGAGAAAGAACAAAAACTAAGGTCATTAACTTATTCTCATCTATTTACGAGCATGAGAAAGAACAAAGACTAAACTCGGGATTGCTTTTATTTTTACACAAGCTTTAAAACACAAAAAAACTATGCTTGGGATAGATTTTATTTTTACACAAGCTTAAAAACTAAACAAAACTATGCTTGGGCCTGGTTTCATTTTTACACAAGCTTGAACCAAAGGAAACTATGCTTGAACCTGGTTTCATTTTTACACAAGCTTGAACCAGAGGAAACTATGCTTGAGGTAGGTGGTTTCATTTTTACACAAGATTGAACCAAAGTAAAAACTATGCTTGAACTTCCCAACGCATAATCCATGAATTCACATGGTTTGTACTTAGCCCCCAACTTAAGAAGCTAGCAGCTCAACTTTAGCATGAAGTCCAGAGGCTGAGGCAAATGCCCCCCAAGCTTCGTTTCATCCAACTACAAAGGAGAATGAAATAAAGCTTCAAATACTAGACGAAGGACTTGACTCAAATAGAGAGGGGGAACACTATTTCATTTTTTAACGATCTTGACACAGAAAGAAGAACTATGCTCGTAACCTCTGTTTCATTTTTTAATGAGGGTGCCACAGAGATGAAAAAACTATCCTCGTAAGTGGTTTCATTTTTTAACGAGCTTGAAATTAGAAAACTATGCTCAAGTCTGGTTTCATTTTTTAATGAGCTTGAAATTAGAAAATCATGCTCATAGACCTATGTTTCATTTTTTAATGAGGTTGCCTCAGGGAAACAAAAAACCATCTTGGAAGTCTTCTTGATCATGGATTCCAAGAGGACAATGCTCCAGAAGGACACCATTTCAAGGGACAAAATGCGGTCATGGATTCCAAGAGGTCTTCACTAGAAGGAAGAAACACACTTTGGAAGGACAGCATGTTGAGGGTCACGACAGGAGTAAAGAGAACAGGCTCTAACAACCCTATTGAAGAGATCACCATATCAACTACTGGATCTAATTCATCAAAAGTTGCATCCATGGGCGACAATGCCACATAATTGACCTGTGGCGAGGGCGATACCATCTACATATAAGAACCATTCAAGGAGGTAATCCAGGCGGGGTCAACGAATGAAATTTGATCAACAGTTACAACTCATCCATCGTGAGGG
Source organism: Picea engelmannii (assembly GCA_009831015.1). Classification (NCBI taxonomy): domain Eukaryota; kingdom Viridiplantae; phylum Streptophyta; class Pinopsida; order Pinales; family Pinaceae; genus Picea; species Picea engelmannii. The sequence goes on from ML778937.1 coordinate 1,370,167, forward strand.
AAATATATCACACGAAAGAGAGTAGACATAATAGCTTTCATGGCATAGACATAATCTCGCCCAAGGAGTAAAGCAAAATCCAAGGGGTCTTGGACTACCATGACGTCAATAAAGACAGTTTTCCTTCCCAAAGTTACAGGAAACTGAGGAAGGGTCCCTAAAGGTTGACTGGTTCTTCTGTTAAAAGCTAACAGATTCTGCGTAACCGACACAAGTGGAAGACAACCCAAAGCTTGCCAAGCAAGAAAGGACAAAATACTAATGGATGCACCTTCATCTATCAGTGTCTGAGGAACGTCTCGACCAAAAAACCGTACTGTAATCTGGAAAGGAATGTGAGAGGGAAGATGAGCTCCAGTTATCACACCCCAATCAAAATGGATGGCCTCATAACTTGGAGGGGGTTCCACGGGAGAAGGAGGAATGCCCACCGGCATGGTAGATTCTGTATCAACGAGAAAAACATGGGCAGTATCAGGTTTAATCTCTACCGGGAGAGTAGGATCAACCGATGGAGAGATCAGATCGACCACTTGGGTTTTATTCTCCAAGGGGAGAATGGGGTTGATAGGTAGAAACGGATCGACTGCTTGGGTTTCACTCTCTAATAGGAGAGTGGGATCAATTGACGATGGGATCGGATCAACCACTTTGTTAACACTCTCTAAAGGGAGAGTGGGATCGACCGACGATGGGATCAGATCAACCACTTTGTTAACACTCTCTAAAAGGAGAGTGGGATTGGATCGACCACTTTGTCAACTGGTTCAATTAAGGACGTGACCAGATTGACCACTTGATCAACCAGACTGACCGACGGGGGAACTAGATTGATCATTCCATCAACTATAGGAGGGTCAAGAGTAAGCTTGCAATAAGAGGCTGGAAGTTGAGGCTGTGAAACAGGTATGTCTTCCAGGAATTTCGAGCAGGGATGATTTTAGGGGCTAAATTTCGCTCATGGGCTAATTTTCCATGGTTTTTCCAAAAACAAGATTCGCAATTTTAAAAATGATTCGCCCAAATTCTGTAGGATAAACTTATTTTACCTTAAAAATAACCAAAAATTTATAAAAACTATATAAAATACTTAGAAATTTGAATATTTTTACAAAAATATCGCCAAACATTTATAGTTGACATATCAAGGATTGGTAAGATTCACCAAGGTTTCTACATTTTAAAATAAATTTCCATCCTTAAAATCATCCCTGATTTCGAGGCTTCTTCCATATGAGGGCAAAGGTGAGTTAGATGACTCCCTTTGCATAACATACACAGGAACTTGACTCTACTTTTCTTCTTCTCAATGGTATCTTGACTAGTTGACGGGAGGTCATCAACATGTTGTTTAGAGGCTAATGACACGGGTTGGCGAGGATGTGTAGACCAAGCTTCTATAACCTTGGATAGACCAGGGCAATCCTTAAGAATATGGCTACCCTTACAAAGTCTGCAAGGGTACTTGGGCTTACGAGTTTTTTGGGTGATCTTGACATCATCAACACTCCCAGCACGATTAATAGTAACTAGTTGTTTTTCAACATGTTTGACAGTGGTTGGAAGTTTGGATCCTTTCTTAATTTTCTTCTTCTTATTCTTTCTTTTCTTCTTCTTCTTATTCACCAGGTTACTAGCTTCAGAACTTTCACTCGATGAAGAAGATGAAACGGAAGGCGACCTTACAAGCGAAGAAAGCGAAGAAGACCTTACTGGTGAAGAAGGTGAAGGATCAACATGTGGTTGATGCTCTTGGGGGGAAGTGCTTGTGACTGAAGCACTAACTACATTCAAGATTACCTGAGTGGAAAACAACCATACCGATAATCCAATTGTGAGACCTGGAAGGCTCAAAGTAGTGATGTGAGGAGGTGCAATGTTTCCATAAGAAGGAAAAACAAAAGGTTCCCATAGAGCAGGGGTTCCTTCATTGGTCATTTCGGGCACTGACGCCATTAAAACAAAGATCCAACCTAGAGTCTGCTAGGGAAAACAAACAACACATGCTAAAAATCTAGTAAGCAAGGAAGCAAACAAAACCTTCTCGCAATGAGCTCACTAGTTGGTGATGAAGTCCAACATCGCGGGAACAAAGTAAGAAGGGGATAAGATAGAGTGGGTGGAAAAGTTATGCGACCTGCTTAATAGACTTACACCCTGGTGTAAGCTCCCACACATAATCGTGGGTATACCCTCCAAGGAGACCGAGTGAGTTTGGCCAACATCGATTCCAGGTACCATGAAGACTTGCCCCTCCACAGTCACCTTGTGTAAAGACCCTAAAAATATAGGCCACTAAGGTTACCAATCACTACAGTGATTCCTAAGGAAATAGTCGACAGTCCAATCCATGTGCAAGGGCAGGGTATCTATCCCAAAATCAACTTGAAAGGCTTCCACTCATCATTGTGGGTATACCTCTCAAGCAACCCCCATAATACACATAATCTTTACACCAAGACCAACAAAGTAGGGTGAGTAACTCTGTCAGTCTCAATGCGACCTCGTGATTGACCCTTGTGTTATAAGGGCTTCCCAGAACAAAATATAGTAAGTGGATTTCACTCTCCCTATAACAAGATACTATGTTTGTTTGCAGCTTTGGAAAGTTATCTTTCACACCTATTCCAAAGCCCTACAACTAATCTAATGTAGGTTTGATACCAGAAAATATAAAAATGTCTAATCAGTTTTTTATAAGCGCTTTATTTTATGGTTGTTGTTACTCAATAGGAAAATGGCGTGAACAATATGGTGTTTTGACCGACTCGAAAGTTATACAGAGAGATGAAGATGAAATCTTTTCATTTCGATGAAATCTATGCTACGAGAAGGAGAAAACATTTATTATTCCCATATACACAATGTCCCAAAATATATTGAACTCATCAATATCAAGATTCTCAAGAAATGAGAAAAAGGTACTGTACACCAAAAAATGCCAAGAATCATGCAATTTCGCTACTTCAAATGCAAGGATGCCCCCAATCTAATATAAAGCAAGAAATTAAATCTTTTTGTTTCAAAAACTTCACTAAAAGAAATAATGAACTTTGTTAAAACAAAGAAACCCAAACTAAAAGTTTTCTTTTAAAGCAAACTATTTAGAAGAAATCTGATCTTTCCCTAAACAATTCTAAAGAAAACACACGCTTTGTAATTGAAATATACTCAAAGCAAGAGACTAATCCTTCAAAACCAAACAAAGAAAATATGCCTAAAAGAAACTCAAAGAATGTCAAGCAGACTGTAAACAGATCAATATAGGCTCCAAAAGTTCAATCCTACTGATCAAAGAAAAACTGGGCATCAAAAAGACATGAAGACCTAATCCAAAACTTTTACAAATGAGTTCGTAGCCTGGTAGTTGGGTACCGTGCGAGAATTAGGGATTCTCGTAGTCTAGATACAGGCAGGGTGTGAGAAGGTCGCACTGAACTGAACATTAGGGTGCGAACATCATTGATTCTCGCAGGCCACAGAGAGGTACAGTGCGAGAAGGTTTGTAATCAAGAAAAATTTGGAAAAAGGACAAAATTTTTCCAGAGAGTATGGATGGATTTCCCACAAACTCAGAGACCATAAATCAAGCAATTTTTTTATTGGATAAATCGGTAGGTGTAGACACTAACTGATCTCCCTAGATCTAGAACAAAACACACCAGAACATGACGCTTTCCTTAAGTTTTAAATATTGAATTTACTAACTAAAGAGGGATAGGTGACATACCATTTAAATGTTGCTTCCTCTTGCTATCACCATCCTAGCTCCATTCCAACACTCATACATTGATGATCCTGCAAAAGAACGAAACCAACGAAAGTGATAGTAATAACATAAACTCAATATAAGCCTATGTATGTGATCAAGGAATCATACAATAAAACACAACAAGCTTTATAGGAAAGAATCATATTACTGTATCATATTAAATGTGAAAGAGAGATTACAACCATGGCCTTGATGTCATAAGGTCCCTTCCAACTGTCCTTCGTTCCCCACACACTTCCACTCCAAGAATTCTAAAAGCATAGATCTGATAATATTCACAATCTATCCCGACAAAGGCAAAACTCAAAGACACTCCAACCAAGCTAATAATTCCAAGCCAAATCCAACTTAGCCTTTCTCCATGAGAGCTCCTCTCCTTTTATAAGCTGAAGAGGATAAGGTGAGGAGGTTAGGATGCTCCCACTAAATCATGAAAGTGAGTAAGATCCAAACCATTCGGTTGCCACCTCACCATGGAAGTTTCTCCTTCTAGAAGATTCGAGAAAACGCTCATTTTTCCCACGTGTAAGAATTCTCGCACCCTACTTATAGTGTAACCTGTGAACCTCTCGCAACCCAGATATGGTGCAGCCTGTGAGAATTAGGCATTCTCGCACCGTAGCTATAATGCAGCCTGCGAACTTCCTTTTTTATAGGGTTTTTACAAAGGAAAATGCAACTTCTTTTCTCAGAAAAAGTTCTTCTCCCTTCTCTCTTCAGGAACTTAGGCCACTGACCCCTCTGAAGGAAATAGATAGTTTTACATCATTAACAGTCATAGGGATGATGAAAATAATGTGTAACACTTGTTCATACTTCTTTAGAGTTGCTTGATGCTACTCTATATAGACATATTATTGGATCATTGATGTATCTGACGAATACTAGGCTATATATATGATTTGTTGTGAACACCTTGAGTCAGTATCTAGTGGAGCCTAGACGTGTTCACCTTGTTGATGAAAATCATGTGATGAGATACCTTAAGGGTACATTGGATTATGGTCTCTTTTATACTAGAGATCATGACTTCAGACTATATGGTTATATTGATCTAGATTGGGCTGGAATTTATTCAAATAGGAAGAGCACTTCAGGATGTTGTTTCAGTTTGGGGTCATCCACGACTTCATGGAAAATCAGGAAGCAATCCAGTATTGCTCTCAGCACGATAGAAGCAGAATAGATTGTCACATGTTTCTCCAGTTGTGAATCCATATGGATTCAAAAGTTGTTGACAGGTCTGTTCGGTCTGGATATGGAATCTACCATGATTCTATGTGATAACCAAAGTTGTATAAAGATGACGGAAAACCCAGTGTTCCATGATAAATCAAAGTAGATAAAGATCTGGTATCACTACATTCGTTATATGGTGCAGAGGGGAGCCATAAAACTCTAATTTGTTGGCACATATGAGGAGGTTGCATATGTGTTGACCAAGCCTCTATCTCATGTGAAGTTTGAGTACTTCCAATCTTGTCTGAAAGGACCTCCCTCAAAAGGGGGAGTGATGTTGATGATACTATGGTATCCTGACCAACAATGGGTAGCTCTGTTAGGATTTTATATCCTAGGAGATTGATCATCACTGAGAAGATCCTGAAGGTTCGGTAAGGATGACATGTTAGAGTACCTATGCATGTATATTCCAGTTGTGGTCAATAGTGGTAGTTCCATTGGGATTTTATATCCTAGGTAATCTTATGATTCCTAGGCAGATCCCGAAGGTTCGGTAAGGACAGTCTATGAGAGTACCATGTGGTCTCTTGTTAGGATTTTATATCCTATGGAATCTTATGATTCCTGGGAAGATCTCGAAGGTCTAGTTAGGATGGTCTTTCAGAGTACCACACATTTTTTTGTTGATGCACATGCACCATTCTATTGCCACATGTTGATTATGTTGTTTTTTCAACATCATGTTGTTGATGATGTTGTACCAGCTTCGTGATGTTGATTATGTTGTTGTTATGGCTTCATCCTATTGATGTTTATGTTTCAAGTTCATGATGATGATGATGATGATGATGATGATGTTACTCCAGCTCCATGTTGTAAATGATGATGAGAAAAACTTTCGATGATTTATAGATGTGTCAGTTAGTGTTCCAGATGCTGATGATGATGTTTCCCTCACCTTCTCTTGATGATGTCGTATTGGGTCATGTCATTATAATACCCTTCTCGTTAAGGGGGAGTGTTGAAATTTGGAAATAACCTAATAACAATAGTAAAAACTTAACAAAAAATGGGTGACCAAGCTATTTGGCTATGATTATGAGATCATTTACCAGAAGGGAAAGGAAAATTTAGTTTTTTATTCTCTTTCTAGGAAGTATAAAGAAGAAGAGTCCCTTTTCTCCCTCTCCTTCACTGTACCAAATTGGCTCCAAGCTGTTCATCGGGAATGGTTGCAAGACCCCAAAATTTCTAGCATGATCAACCAATTGCAACACAATTCTCTAGAATATCTAGGGTACTCTTGTCACAATGCAGAGCTTCACTACAAAGTTCGTTTGTATTTAATAAAACAATCACAACTTAAATCCACGATGCTTTCTGAGCTTCATGCTTCACCCATGGCTGGGAAATCAGGGTTTACCAAAATCTTTGAACGAGTAAAATGTTCTTTTTTTCTGGAATGGTATGAAATAGGACATCCACACCTTTGTGGCTAAATGTGAGGTTTTTCAATGCAACAAGTGAGAAAAATTCAAATCTCCGAGCACACTCCAATCACTTCCGATACCCCCTGCTATTTAGAGAGATATTTCTATGGATTTCATTGTTGTCTTACCTAAATCAGGAAATAATTCAGTCATCATGGTGGTCGTCGACCCTCTTTCTAAATATCCTCATTTATGTTCTCTTCAAAACCCATTCACTGCATCCAAAGTGGCTCAAATAGTCATGGATAATATCTTCAAGCTTCATGGCATGCCTCATTCTATTGTCTCTGACAAAGATTCCACTTTTACTAACAATTTTTGGCAAGAATTGTTCAAGCTACAGGGCCCCCAATTGCATCTCAACACAACCTATCATCCAAAAATGGATGGCCAAACTAAAATTGTCAACAAGTGTCTAGAAACATATTTAGGTGTTTTGCATCTGAGAGGAAACATCAACAAGCTTAGTGGTTACCCATAGCTAAATGGTGGTACACCACATCTTACCATACAACTACTTGCATGACTCCTTTTGAAGCAATATACGGCCAAAATACACCATCAATTCTCTCATACATGTCAGGTGTTTCGAAGGTTTAGGAGGTTTACAAAAATATCACAGTCCGAGAGGCTATTCTTCGTGCCCTCAAATAAAATTTGGTCATGGATCATAATCACATGAAGTAACAAGAAGATCAAAGTCATTCTGAACGTAAATTTGTTAAAGGGGACCAAGTGTTTCTTCGACTGCAACCTTATAAAAAGAATTCACTCAAAGATTAACACTGTCAGAAAATGGCCCCTAAATTTTATGGTCCTTATATAGTGCTCAAGTGAGTTGGATTAGTGGAATACTAGTTAGCTCTACCCAGTCATTCTAAGCTCCATCCTATTTTTCATGTCTCCTACTTAAAGAAGGTGTTTGGAACTAACTTCTAAACTCAAACTAGTCTCCTTGACTTGGATGAAGAAGGTTCCATATGGTTGCATCCACAAGTAGTCTTGGACCAGTGCGAGCATTGTCTCCATCAGCGCACCTGCTAGCAATTTGGTTTTCATTGTTGTCAAACTTGATAGATAGTTGAAGTATCATTGATTGATTGGTTTGAGAAGCATTGCTAATATTGGACATAATTTTATGAAGTCGACTTGATTGTCAATAGAAGGATAATATTGACTAAATATATTGTATGAACTTGATGAACTCATCCTAGTGGCAATATCGTCTATGGTGGAATGTGTTATTAACATTCATGCACAAAAGAAGAAATTGTCCAGACAAAAAGGGTAAATGGAGAATCCAATATGGATCCATAGAAGTCATAGAATCAAGAAATCTGGTATAAAAGTCTCAGCAAGAAAATTTTCGACTAGTCAAGCCTTATGTCGAGTCAGAAACAATTATATTGACCAGTCAAACCTTAAGTCAATTTGAAAAAATTAAATGGGTCAATTCGACTAACTAAATGCAAGGATAAAGGATCAAAGTAGAGTATTTCAATAAAATGCAATATATATCAAGAATTCTGGTATAAACATCTCAGCAAGAAGTTGAAGAAGTTGAAATTGAAAAATTCGAAGGTCAAAGTTAAACAAATTGTAGTAGATATCAAGAAGACTGGTATAAACATATCATCAAGAAGTTGAAGAAGTTGAAATTGAAAAAGTCGAAGGTCGAGGTAAAAAAAAATTGCATTAGGTATCAAGAAGTCTCGTATAAATATCTTAGCAAGAAGTTGAAGAAGTCAAAGTTGAAAAAGTCGAAGGTTGAAGTCAAAGAGATCGAAGGTTGAAATCGAAGGTTGAAGAAGTGAAAGGTCGAAGTCGGATAAGTAGAAGAAGTCGAAAGTCGAAGAATTCAAAGATCATTCCGAGTAGAAGTGAAGTATATTACCTTGAAGGTCGAAGTTGAAGGAAAATTGAGTCATGAAATATAAGTCAACCAAAACAAGTCGGGACAACCAAAGTCGAATTACACAAGTCAGCTTTCTTCTAAATCGATTTGGTCCAAGTAGAAGTGAATTAAATCACCTCAAAGGTCGAAGTCGAAGGAAAATAAAGTCGGGAAATACAAGTCGTCCAAAACAAGTTGGGATGGAAAAATTTGAATTACACAAGTCGGTTTAATTCTAAATTGAGTCGTTCCAAGTAGAAGTGAAGTAAATCACCTCGAAAGTTGAAGTCAAAGAAAATTGAGACGGGAAATACAATTCGACCAAAGCAAGTCCGGACGACCAAAATCGAATTACTCAAATTATTTTTTTCTGAGTTGAGTCGATCCAAGAAAGAAGTAAACTAAATTTCCCCAAAGGTCAATGTTGAAGTAAACTTAAATCAAGTTGGGTCAAGGCTGAAGCAAGTTGGGTCGACCGAAATTGAATTACTCAAGTCAAATTTCTTCTAGTTGAGTTGACCAAAAGATGTTTTTCAACCGAATAAGGAAGGGAATACGAAAAAGGG
>ML778937.1:1410323-1445256 GCA_009831015.1 Picea engelmannii
CATGAAGAAGAACATGAAGATTCCAAGAAAGAAAGAAAAGCCATAACAACCAGTCATTGTATCAAGATTGCCAGCCTGATATGAACTCACTAAAAGCAATCAAGCAGAAGAACTGAAAGTCGTGATGAAGAACAGTGTATGGAAAACCTATGAATGAAAGCATTGCAAGATCTAGAACCAGAGATATTTCCATATGAAGGGAGAAGACTATGATGATTACTTGTTCCAGTACACCATACATATCACTACATGAGTCATTACATCATCCGGAACATCCATGAGTCGGAATTCTACATCAGATGAATGCAAAGAATGTTCTCCAGAGAAATTGAATAAAGAGCGTATGAAGAGAAATATCGAGACTTTGAGCCATACCAGAAAGAGACTCTTGTATGCAGAAGACAACATGATGGAGAACCTCCAGTGCACAGTAGAAGCGTGGTGAGGATTTCCTATAACACCAAGATGACTACTCAGAAGATCAGATCTAATGATGACAAAAGAAGTACCACATGAATATGTTCCAGTTCTCCAACCATGATATACTCTACTGTTCAGATCTACATGAAGCCTTCACAGTGTTCTAGAATACAGTACAAGCATTACATTATCCATGATAAAGTCCAGAAGGGAGAAAATGATTTCTCAAATACATATCTCCACATATGAGAAGATAATCATACACTTTGGTAAAGCCTCTACTCAAGATGAAAGAACTTGCATACTCAATCTAGAGCTCGTGGAAATGACTCTCTTAGCTGGAAGGGAAGACTCTCCAAGCTAGAAGAAGGTACGCAAAGATTTATTTTTGTAATTGAAATAACTCTCCAGTTAGGAGGGAGCATTGAAAATATTATTTATCTTTGTAATTGAAAAATAGTCCAGATTGGACAAATGCTTTCCTGTTCGGAAAGTGGATTGAGATTTCTGACAGACAGTGACTTCCCATTGTAGTTAACATGGGAGGCAGACTGATTACTTATGTATCATAGACAATGACTTCCCATTATGGGGAGTGGTCTAGGACAATCATTCTTCTTGGCAGTCACTCTGAGTAGTGGTCAAGTAGAATGGTCCACCTTGCCGAACAGTCATTCTTTTGAAGTTCACAGTTGTGAGAAGTTTCGAAGAATCATGCGTTTTTGGAGGTTGATGAAGGACAGACATTCCTCGAGGGTAGACTCAATCTTTCCAGGTTACACTTTGTTTAGTGTCGGAGGAATGGCCCCAGGGGGGGAATGGTCCGGACAGTTATTCCTCGAGAGCAGACTCATTCTCTCTAGGTTACACTTTGTTTAGTGTCGGAAGAATAGCTAGGGTGGGGAATAGTCCAGGCTCAGCAATCAGGGAAAGTTATTCCTCGAGGGTAGACTCATTCTCTCCAAGTTACACTTTGTTTAGTGTCGAAAGAATGGCCTAGGGTGGGGAATAGTCTAGGACAGTCATTCCTTAGGGCAGACTCATTCCCTCTAGGTTACACTTTGTTTAGTGTCAGAGGAATGGCCCAGGGTAAGGAATGGTCCAAACATTTCTCGAGGGTAGACACATTCTCTCCAGGTTACACTTTGTTTAGTGTCAGAAGAATGGCCCAGGGTGAGAAATGGTCCAAGTTCAAAAATTAGAAATAATCCTTCCTCGTTGGTTGAGAAGAATGGGGCAGATAGCCCATTGTTGATATTATATATTGAGGGTAGACATTCTTTCAGATCTCACAGACGTGAGTGAAATATTGGCCCACATGATTATTGTTGATATTCTATACTAAGGGTAGACACTCTTTCAGATCTCACAGACGTGAGTGAAATATTGGCCCAGATGATTCAGTTTTTATCATAACATTGTTTCTATGCAGATGAAGACTATTGTGGTGGTAGACATTCTTTCAGATCTCACAGGCGTGAGTGAAATATTGGCCCAGATGATTCAATTTTTATCATAACATTGTTTCTATGTAGATGAAGACTACTGTGGTGGCATACATTCTTTCAGATGTCACAGACGCGAGTGAAAGATTGGCCCAGATGATACAGTTTCTATCATAACATTGTTTCTATGCAGGATGCTCTCAGATGTTTGTTATGAAGACTATATGACAGTAGATGAGGACTACTGTGGTGAATATGTTTCACTGTTCACAACTATACGTTGCTGATCAAGTACTTGTGTGTTACTTGATGTGGTAGTTAACCACTAGATTGTAGTTGTGTACTACTATGAATAGACACAGTTGTGTTCTATTCTTGTTCTAATTGCCTTGAAGACTATGAGCAGATTATTGGAGATGATGATCATTCAAATGAATGATGAACAAAGATTTTCCAGACGGAAAATAGTTCAGAACCTTTTACTCCTCTTGTATCACTCCATGGTGAGAGTGACTTATCCAGCATCATATCTAATTACTCATATGAAGTATGGTTTCGAGAGATGATGCAGCTGATGATGATGGTGATGCTCATGATCTAGTCATGAAATAGTCTAGATGATTATATTGATGCTACCAGGTAAATGGTATGTTTTGTGCTCAAGTCCATTACCTATAAATATCTCTCTAGCTAGGAGGGAGTGTTAATTTTATGGTAGCTGCGGGAGGTATTTACCCCCACGTGTGAACCTGACGAGAATAGAAGACTCCGGGAAGCAAGAGAAACCTTAATGAGTTGGCTAATAACCCTAGAAGCCTTTTCGGCTCAAGAAGATAATTTATATTAGGCTATTAGCCTCCAAGAGAAGAAGTTGGCCAGAAATTATAATAATATACTGAACAGACACTTATCCATAAGGAGAAGTCGGCCCCAACAAAACTGGCAGAAGCACTATAAATACAGGGTGGAAGTTCTCATTTTGACACATCTTAGAATTGCAGTTCTGTAGTTTGGTGTGCACTGTAGTTGCAGTCTTGTGCGCAGGTTTGGAGGAAGAGCTGGTGCAGTTGCAGTAGCAGCAAGATCTCAATATTGTCTTGAATATTTCTTGGCTAGGGTTTGGAACATCTGATCAATCTTTGTTGATGCACTATCCTTGGGAATTGATGCGCTACCTTTTGTTTGGCTATCTAGCCTATGGTTTGCTTCTGAAGGAATTCTCAGTCAAGGTTAAGGTGCTTAGAGGGAGGCTTTGGCCTATGGTTGGGTGATGAAGGTATCGTCAATGGTAAAATGAGCACACCATCTTCTATATTCTAACAAGAGGATCTAGTTGAGTATCGATGAAAATGACATATTGGATAGGTTGATTTTTGACAAGTTGGATATAGTGACAAGTTGACAAGTTAGAGAGTGATATGACAGTTGTAGTGATAGTGGCAGTGATTGCGGTAGTGACAGTTAGTCTAGATTTATATTTCAGGGCATCAGGACAGGGAAAGGAAAGGGGTTTATAGCCTCCTTCTGGTTGGAGATGGAGAATCAGGGAGTTAGAGCTTCCTTCAAGTTGGAGCCTAAGAATCAGGGGGTTGTAGCCTCATTCTAGTTGGAGCTAGAGAATTTAGGGAGTTGTAGCTTCCTTCAGGTTGGATCTTGTAAATAGGAGGCCATAGCATCCTTCCAGTTGTAGCTAGAGAATTGGGAAGTTAGTGCTTCCAATGAATGTATTCTTTGATATATAAGAAAGCATTACGTGGTTTTATCATGTTTGGGTTTCCATGTAAATTTTGGTGTATTGTGTACTTTATGTGATGTTGGTTATGCTTATATTCTCATGATATATTGATGATACACTGATGATATACTGTTGATTCAGTTTAATTTTATATGTTGTGCTTAAAAGTGGTAAAAGTGCTCATACTGATTCACCCCCCCTTTAGTATTCCAACAATTAGTTTCAGAGTATGTTCCTTTAGGAAAGAGTTTAACCACTGGAAGGTAGATCATGGAGAGCAAAAATATGTATAAAAATGGAATACCACAGTTTGATGGACAAAACTATGCATTATGGAGCAGAAAGATGAAAACATATGTACAAGCACAGGGATTTGATGTTTGGTAATCAATGGTAGACAGATATAAAGATCATGCCACTCCTCCAACAAATAACAATGGAAAGAAACTTAGTCAAAACAATTAGAGAGATAAAAATTCTATCTTGAACTGTCTGGTTGATTCAATATATATCAAAGTTATGCATTGCAATTCTGCAAAGGAAATTTGGGACAAACTTCAGAATGTTTAAGAAGGAGATGCCAAAGTCAAGGAAGACAAGATTCATACTTACAGAGGTCAATTTAAACAGTTGAAAATGAAGGAAAGTAAAGACATTGCAACTTACTTCTTACGAGTTGATGAAACAATGAACGCAATTAAAGGATTGGGAGAAGAAGTTGATGAATCTATAATTGTTCAAAAGTTACTGAGATATATTCCAATAATATTTGATCCTAAGATTTAAGCACTAGAAGAAAGAGAATATTAGAGTACAATAATCATGGATGAGCTACATGGAATATTTACAGCTTATGAAATGAGAACAAACCAGGAAACTCCATCCAAGACAGAAGCATCCTTCAAAGCATCTAAGAAGACAAAGAAGAAGAAAAATCCTGAGTCAAAGCCAAATTGCAACTGTAGTGATGATTCAAATGAGGATGAAGAAGTAGCCAACTTTGTAAGGAATTTGAAGAGAGGAACCGACAAGTACAAAGGTATGCTTCCCTTGAAATGTTTCAATTGTGGTAGAATTGGTCATTTTGCTAATAAATTTCCTTACACTAAGAAGTTAGAAAGTGATGAAGAAATTCCCAAGAATAAAAATAAATATAAAAAGGGAAACAAGAGAAGATATAATAGGAAATCCTTCAAGACAAATCTCTACTCAAGAGAAAATATTTCATCATCTGACAAAGATGATGAAAGCAATAGTGATTCATAAAAGTTACTATTTATGGCTAGGTAAAATTAGAAAATAACCTCTGATGGTTCTGAAGAAGAAGGCGAAGTTGATCTTAGAGAAGAATTAATTAGTGACTTAGAAGAACTAAGGAAAGAAAGGAAGAAAAAGAAGTCACTCAAGGAAGAACTAAAGATAAAGGATCCCATAATTTCAACTCAGAGGAAGTGAAGCAGATAATCTTGAAGTTGAAAGTCCAGGTAGAAGAAGAGAAATACTCAGAAGTCAGCTAGAAGAAAAGGAGAAGATAATTGAAAGGTTGGAAGCAAAAGTAGTCACTCTAAGAAAATATCTTGAGAAGAAGGACATGTATTAGAATAGCACCAAAACATTGGATAATATCATCAACAATCAAAGTCCATACTATGACAAGTATGTACTAGGATATAACTAGATGCAGACTGAGAAAGGTTCAAGCTCCATGACGAAAGCAACATAACAAAAGAGTTATGCAAAAGTTGTCAGAGGAAGGAATCATGGTCAAAAAGAATCGGAAAGGAATGACTACAAAATACCTTTTAAATTCATAGCAAATAAATTCCAATCATGGTTAGCCAAGACAGGAACCCAAAAGGACTACACCACAAAGAATATCATTCACTCCCACGTATGTAAATTTATTTTATGGTCATTGTTTTAATTGTTCTAACTTTGACATAAAGATAGAGATTTTAGGGCTTATGAAAGAAATGTCCAAGAAATAAATGATTATGTGGCTCCAAATAATATTGAATGTTACAAATGCCACAACTATTGACACATAGATTGAAATTGTAGAAGCGTGATAGAGCCTCCCATGAAGGAAAACATTGATGTCATATATAGTAAAGTTTGGAAAAGAAATGAAAAGAAAGAAGAGCAAGCAAATGAAGACCAGGTCCTAGAGATCGTACTCACAATATTTACAATAGTGCAAGATCATAATGAATTCATGGGCCAAGAGGAAGATGATAGAATCTAGGAAGAGGATGAAGTCAAAATATAGGAAGAAAATGTATGAATTCAGGAAGAGGATGAAAAGCAAGATGATGAATCCACAGAAGAAGAGGAAGATTACTCTTCATCAGAGCAGGTGTTGTTCCGATCCATTCGGCTTGGAGACTCCCAATATATATGAATATTAAATAGGGGGAGTCAGTGCAGTAGCTAATACATATCAAAGAACCATCCTTTGAGCAGCTTTTAAGTATTTGCAGAGACGGATTCAGAGAAGTCAAATAGCAGAAGTGAAAAATGACAAATGAGCCATGATTGTGGATAGTTGAGTAGCATAGTTATTGACATATTATGACATATGGATAGAGATGGATTTATGAGATCATTAGCAGGTACAGAAAACATGGGTCAGAGAAGATGCATAGAAACTTATTTACAATTGGAATTAGTGGAATCAGTTGGTCACATAAAGGAAAATAAATAGTAGAACACATAAAGAGAAACTATCTGCAAAAGCTATATCATCAGAAGGAAATCATTGAATAAGTATGGTCAATTAAACATGACAAGACAATGAATCAAGTAATGAATGATTTTTATATATGTCAAAGAGTTACAAGAGGAAGCACCAATGGACAATAAGCAAGCACTGGAAGAGAGGAAAGGAAACATATACAGGTATCCCTACATTGATCTACATGACATCGTGAAGAGAAGTCAAAGGAAGAGAAATAATCAGAGATAGAGATCATATTAGTAGCATGCATACGGGGGGAGACATATCGACAGTGAGAGTTATCATTTTGTTAAAGAAGGAGATAAATAACAAAGGCATGGGAATAAAGAGAAAGAACATAGGCATGAAGATAAGAGGATCATCCCCAAGGAGAGATACCCTTTTCCATTAATGTCAAAGGGGGAGAGTGAGAAACATTGATGAGGATCAATGGTCAGAGTGGGAGCATGAGTGGTGTCATCAGTGTTTCGGTCAATGTTAGTGTTTCCATCAATGCCAAAGGGGGATATTGATGGATAGTTGGTTTTCATTGATGTCAACCCTTAGAGATTCATTTCAACCCTTGGAGAGGTCTAGAGATGTGTATAATATTTTGGACATTTGATTGTCATTTGTATGATCGATATTGATGGTGATTTAGTCGAGTGTATTTGAAGAAGTCTACATGAATCCTTGAAGGTGTGTTTATGGAACCTGAAGTTAATCAAGGAAAAAGGTCATGAAGGACGGTGTAAATGAAGGTAACACACTCATGGATGGATAGTCCCCATCATGCTATTTCCAGTGATAGGTGGTATGCCACGTGGTTCCTCATGGTTGAGGATTTATGAGGTCATGAAGTTGGAAGCCCCAAATATGGGTTAAGAAGCCCCTACTTGGTTGCAAGTAATTAATGAAAGAGTAAAGTGGTTGTAAACAAGAAGTTACAAGTCATCCATAAAGTTAAGTAAATAAGTCACTTAGAAAAATATAAATACACATCAATAGCCTCTAATTTGTACACACAAGTTTATTGAATATCTATCTAAGTGAGTGAGCGATTCTTATCTAAGGAAATCAAGGAGATCTGAGGTGAATTTCAAAGGGAAGATGAAGTAAAGAAGGGAGAAATTCCAAGAGAGGATGAAGCCTTGTGATGATGTGTTCTAAGGTATGTTATTTAAAGGTCATCTTACCTTTAAGGATACTTAGTATGTTGTGTATGATTTTCAGGTCTAGATATCAAATATTCCACATGTGACATGCTCTACAAGTTAGCTATCTAGAATAAGCCAGAATTCAGCAAGGTCTACCATTTTTGTATAACTCCTTTTCTGGGATGTTCCAAGCAGTGAAACTTGGATGAATTGAATATAATATATTGAACAATATTGGGTACAAGTCTCAAACCTTATTCATTACACGTATGGAGTTATGTGTGTTGAAAGTTAGGGTTTGTGACTAATCCAAGATCTAGTCTCGTGAGACTAAGGTAAAGTTTGATGAAGATGATATTCTCTTGTTGATGAAGTTGAGGAAGGTTTGCAGGTCTGTGATCACACACACCAGGTCAATTATAGATTTACAGGTATGTTTATATGCATGTTTCTAGGGTTACATGTTGATGATGTTATGGTTCATTATTGAGGAAAGTCTTTGGTATATTGTTGAGGCATTGGCACATGCTTGAGGCCTATATTAGGTGCATGGTTGAGGCATATACTTGGTATATGATCTTTGTTGTTTGGTACTTTTTTGAGGTACACCATTGATGGTACTTCTTTGACATATCCTATGGTACATGGTGTATCGCATGATTGAGTGATATGGTATATGGTTGAGATACATTATTGGTACATGGTATGGTACATGTGTTGATGTAAATTGTTGTTGTACATGGTTGATACATGGTATGATACAAGATTGGTACTTGGTATGGTGTTGAAGTACATGGTTTATGGTTGAGGCATATGGTATAGGTTATGGTGCATGGTTGATGCACAATTTGGCATAGTTTGTGGCACATGGTTGATGTGTGGTATGGTAGAAGTTAATGGTTTGTTACATGCTTTGGTACATGGTTGAGACACATATATAGTGATGGTATGGTTGTTATCTTGGTACATGCTTGGTAGAGGCATGTGTTGGTGATGTTGGACATCTAGTTGAGAGGTATCCTTAGTATATGATCCATGTGAGAGGATTTGGTTGAGTATCGGCAATAGTGACAGATTGGATAGGTTGATTAGTGAGAGGTTGTATATAGTGACAGGTTGACAGGTTACAGGTTGATGTGACAGTGGTAGTGACAGTGGCAATGACAATGGCAGTGCCATTGTGGTATTTATAGTTGGTATACATTTATATTCCAGTGTTGTAGGACAGGGCAAGGAAAAGGGATTGTATCCTCCTTCCGGTTGGAGACAGAGAATCGGGGAATTGGAGCTTCCTTTAGGTTGGAGCCTAAGAATCAGGGGAATGTAGCCTCCTTTTGGTTGGAGCCATAGAATTCAGGGAGTTGTAGCTTCCTTCAGGTTGGAGCATATAAATAGGGGGTTGTATCCTCCTTCTAGTTGTAGCTAGAGAATTGGGAATTTGGTGCTTCTAATGAATGTATTATTTGATATACAATAAATCATTCCATGGTTTTCTCCTGTTTGGGTTTCCACATAAATTATGGTGTACTTTGTACTTGATGTGATGTTGTTGATGTGATGTTTCTTATGTTTATATGATCATGATATATTGATGATATACTGATGATATATCATTTATTAAGTTGAAGTTTATATGTTGTGCTTAAAAGTGGTAAAAGTGTTCATACTAATTCACCCCCCCTCTCATTATTCCAACAATGACCATGCCCAAGGTGTCAATTTCGAAGGACATCTACCTCTTATTTAAGTTCAACACCACATTATTTTCAAATGACCATTTGATTCCCAACAATTCAAGATAAGGATAAGAATCATCTGTTATCTTGATGAATTCAAAATCAACCTTTGTTTTCACCCCTTCAATATTCACTTCAACTTGCTCCAGCTAGCCTATGGGATAGATCTTGTACTTGTTTCCAACTAACTGGAGTTGTATTACCAACTTAGGCTTACCCATTGCTTCCCAATGCTTCTTGGGTAAAATATTCACATCGAATCCCAGATCCAACATGAATCCATCCATGTCATACCCACCAAGCTCTACTGTCATCTTAAATTCATGGCCAGTTTTATTTTGCTTGTTGACCTAGAAAACATCCCTTTTGAGCGTGGAGATGATACAGTGGTGTTTTCTCCTTTTTCCTTCATTCAAGAAATCAAAATTTGGGTTAAATTACTTGCAGCCTCTAGATCTCTAAGAAAATGCAAACATTAGTGCAATAAGGTATTGACTTGATCTTTGACTTCTGCCATGTGACCTAGGTCGCATAAGGATTTTGTGCACGCTATACATTAAAACTCCTCCTGACACTGTTCTGCATATGCATTTTTCTCAACATGTTGCATCCTAGTATATGTGTGTTCCTATTCTATAAATATTTGGGTCATGCATTGGGTCTCCTAACGTACATGACCCTCTTCCAAATACCTTTGTGTCGCGCGTTGCAATTCTTCACGTGCATGGGCTTCCTCCAGTGACCTCTGCATCACCCACTGCACCTCTTCATGGATTCGTGCCTCCTCCAATGACCTTTGCATTACTCTTTACACCTCCTCCCAGATCTATGCCTCTTCCAGAGACCTTTGAGTCATGCATTTCATCTCCTTGCGTGCTCTCTCTTCTTTAATGGCTCTATGTGAATCACGCAAAAATTGCTTTTGCTAAGAAGCATCAAACTTAGGGGGGGTTGGGGTTCCTTCTTGATCTTTGCATCCATTCATTGACCTAAGCCTTCACCATGCTAAAATTATCCTCTTGTCTTGGCCCCTCCATGGGTTACGACTTGGACGTCTGCTTCCCCATTCTTTTTTCTTTTTCTAGCACGACTATGCATGCACCATGTTACATTCAGTATTCTTATATTTCTAGTTCTTTATCAAGTTGGGACAATATTTTGTAGTATGCTCATGACTTTAACTAAGGCACAGAGAATGCGTGGCTTAGTATATAATCGTGAGACATGACCAATTTCACCACAATTGAAACATGTGGGGTGTCTATCACCTCCTCCTCCATATATATGGCCACGACCACACCCATATCCACCTCAGGGTCCTCCCTGATATAAATCCTTGTATACACCACTACACTCACCACCTTTTATCTCCTCTTGCACCTGGAATGCTTCTTGGGTGTTATCTTGCATCAAATGGAGGGAGAAACAACTATTGATATCATGGCCTATAGACTTATAGAATTCATAGAAGGGGGTGTGAGTTGTCGTTTGATGTTTATGTAATGTGGGACAATGGGGTGGCCCATTTATTCACTATCTGCAGATATCACACCATTTGGATTGTCTGGATGGAAATGGACTCGACACATCTAGATCCATATAATTTAGAAGGATTGGGCACTCATGTTGATGATGCCCCTCCGACTGGAAGGTAGTGCACCATACATGATTGTGAAAGACTTTAGTTTTTTCCATATCTTGCAACTAGATTACTAGGTTGGCCAATTGTGACTACACCTATGCCAACCTAGACAATGTTTCTGTGCCTCCTAGTGTAGCCTCCAATCACATCATGATTTCGACAACCTCGGCTTGAATTGTCACCTTTTTTTGGGTGAGCGGGACTCGAATATGGAGGAGAAACTTCACAATGAACCATTCTTGGTGCTACACATCCTGGATCTGGAATGTCATCCTATCCAAAAAAATATTGAACCACTGGTAATAATCCCAAATAGCCTCTTCTTCCTTCTGTTTGATATCTTTGAACTCTGTTATACATTGGGACTTAGACTTCAGCTTCTAAAACTCCTGAACGAGAGCTTGCTTGACCTCAGTGAGGTACCTTGCCTATCATGCTAGCATAATGACCTTGTATTTCATGTACCATGTCAGGGCCCTATCCCTAAATGTAGTCTCTAATTGTGTGATCTTCATTGCATCATCTATAACTCTCTTCATAGACCATATTGCTTCACATGTGAACCAATGTTTCTCCACATTGTCTTTTCCCATTTCATGGAATACATGTAACCTCAATGTATTGTCTTGATTCTCCATCTTGGAACTATAAGTAGTTATTCTTATCCAACTATTAATGGTGGGATATTTCCACACAACTATCACTTGAGGTAAAGTATTGCTAACCTCACCTTTCTCTTCACTTTCTTTTTCACTTCTTTCTTCTTCTTCTCTTTCTTCAACACAAATATATTTGTTATCTGTTGTGGTTTCTTCTTGATTAAAAATGCATGATGGGGGAGGTACAAAGGGGGGTAGGACCATATTCTTATGAAACTTCTATTGAGTTGACCTAAGGAGCTATCAATTTGCATCCGCACAAGACCATCCAAAAAAACCGACTCAGCTCCCCCACCACTAGGGGAGCATCCATCTTTTGTTTCTTCTGGTGCACCGATGATCCGCGCCCTTTCTTCTAGACCTAACTGTGCACCAAAAATTGTGTGCACCTGCCCCTAGGACAATCCAAGCACTACCACTTCATGCCTCATCTCCCGATCATATCTGCACACTACCAATTTTCACGTAATCTCTTTCTCTACTCAGCATGCTGCCACTCCATGGGCCAGTCTCTTTCTTGCTCAACATATTTCCACTATGTTAAGTACAACATTCTCTTTATATTGGTGCCTCATGGAGCTGTGTGACATCTTCTCTCTTTTTTAGTGCATAACCATGTGAAATTTCCTCCTTAGACTCCCTTGACGCACCACAAATTTGTGTCCACACACCATTCTTGGGCCCTCTCAACTCTCTCAAGGTTGTGACATACTGCAACAACCAAAGGGTATGGGCTTCGCCACTCAAGGCCTCACTACTAATATTTCCACTACTGGTATCTTCGACTCCAAGCCTATTTTCAAACCTGTCCTCGCCTTCAAACTATCAAGTTTAGCTTTATCCCAAACTATTGGCTCCACTAGTAACACGACCAAATTGAATACAACTTTTATTTTTAACCATTCATGCAGCAGACATGGAAATTCTCCAGAGAAGAGCTCATGCATGTTCGAGTAAATGTATCAGTCCTCCCATTCCTTCGCTTTCACCTGCAATCCTTACATCTCCCACAATGAAAACTTGCCCTCTTTTTCTTATATCTAGTCTTGAATCTCCTCATTAGAAGAATGCCACCACATTTTTCTTTTCCTCCATCAATTTCAACAAGACTTCAGGTGCCGACAACATAACCATTTGCTGGGTATTTTTTTGTTATTTCGGTTCACACTTATGCATGCATTGACCTTCCTAATGTTGGGGCAGTTTAGACCCAGGGTTTATCTAGAGCATGTCAAACAAAACCCCAAAGAACCAACATATCAATCCTCATCCGGGGTCGAGGAAATTATCACCCGAGATGCATAGAGGATCATAGAGACCATAAGGTCTTGTGTTGATGATGAAGGATTAAACATACTAAACACTACTACAATTGGCATCCATATAACACATAATTGATACTCCATTAAGGACTAAGAATTAAAACAATACACATCCACATTCAAATCATTCATAATAGACACATAATAGATTGTAACTGTCATATATTCAATAATGGAAGTACTTCATCACAAAAAAATTATACTTTGTGTTGAACACTTTCCTATGAAAACCATAGAATCTCATATCATTATTATATAAATAGGGGGAATACATATAATGCACCATGCACCTTTCCTTAGGACTCAGACATATCAAAATGCAGGAATATATTCAAATACATTACAATACTACATTAGGCTAAGGGTGATCTTGATGCTGGTATTTAACCTGAAACTCTCAGACTAGCTGAATAGCTTCTCATAAACTCCCTAATATGTTATCCAACACTCTATCTAATCTTAAACTTCCTTTTATATCCTTCACTACTAGGGAGCGCTAACTCTTTCTTCTCTTCTCCACTCACTTTTCTGATCCAACTTCCTCGCACTCTTCAGGAACCTACAAGCGCTCCATGTAGACTTTCTGCATCAGGGGAAATATTAAGTACCTAACCAACTGCTAGCGGGAAAATCCCCCTATAACTATACTGGGGTTTAGGAAATAGACAGAGCAAATGACATCCTAAAAGTCAATCTAGTTTCTACACTACCCCAAGCATACCAAAATAAATGAACATAAAGCAGTATAAGAGAAGATCGATAACTGTACCTTTTATCCAACATCTAGTGATGATCTCCTCAAGCTCTATAGCTCCAAAGACTGCAAGTCTCCTCCCAAAGTTGACCTGCATCCAAGACTAGGAAAACAAGGATACAAGCATGCTATTTATATTCATAAATTAGGGTTAGATATCAAATTTTATGTATAAATCAAAGAAAAGAAACAAAACATCATCATTTGGGATAGGGAAAAGAGATTCTTTTATTCATTAAACAAAGACTGAAACTTACAATATTTACTGGCCACTGTTCCGTGAAACTGGTCTGGGCTCCTCTTTATAATTCTCCAAGTGCACCTTCAATAAGACTCTTCTCTCAATATACTAATCACCTCAAGGGAAGGGAATGGATTGAATGGAGGAAAAGGGGATGAAGAGGGATTGCTGAGGCAATAACTCACAAAAGGTTGCAAATGCTTGGGCAAGGAAGGGAAGTGAAAATCAAATAAGTTTCACCACTATTATGCTTGGTTGTGAAATGAGACCCCAACACCTCCTTTTATATGAAAAAAGTATGGTTATTCGGTTGGGGGATGGGCTATAGCTGGTGAAATGGTTGGGAAACCTCCAATATCCCGTGAATTCCACCGAATTCCTTAAAACTTTTTAATTTTTGCAACTTTTGGAGGTATATCTGGGTTGTTTAGTGTGTAGAAAGTGTATGTATGTGGGTTGTCTAGCATGCACCAAGAATATGTATGCAGACAGTAGTGGTGCACGGTGCATATATGCTCTAAAAATTGGTTTTTTAAATAGAGCTCCTCGGTAGTGATTTGGAAAATTATGCAAGTAAGAAGGCCAATGCCATGTATGCATGAGTACGGAATTTTAGGGCTATAATAGATGCCCCCTAATACATGAGGTCAGAAGAGAAACTGATGGTCGAAATACATCACAACATATTCACCAATGCAAAAAATCGAGTGAGCCCGGGACCAGAGTTCGGGAGGTGTCATCTGCAAAACAACAATTGTGTCTCTGAGGAGGGCATACCCATGCTCGGGATGAACTGAATCATGGTTTCCAATCAAATAAACTACAGATCCATGTCATATAACTATATAAAGTGTATCCGCAAGCAATACACAGTGGATATACATCTCAAAATCAGTCAAAGATATACAAGTATAGTATGCATCTTCAAGAAACTTATGACGCCTATGGCTGGAGATGAGGTCTTCATAGCTCGAGAAAAAAATTCAAGATATTCAAAAATCATGTAGGAGTAGAATGGGAGTGTATGAGTCACTACCCTCAGGTCTTCGAAAATCCAACTAGAAAAGACTAGAGGATCTCGATGAGCAAGAAAAGAACTTCATCGATTTCAAATCTGGACTTGAATAGAATCTTGGGATGGTCAACTCATGAAACTCAAGAGACAAAATGTAGAAAGGACGACTCAGGTTGGGTAAAAATTCCCTTGGACAAAAGCACGAAAGATGATCAGAATCAGGAAGCATGACATTGACATAAGTTTGTGATGTAGGAGGCAACGCAAACTCTCCATATGTTTGGAAGAGTAATCAAATGGAGGAGGACACAACTCTATGTAGCAAGAAATGATTCCTAAGGTCATACTAGATCCCAATGCTTGACGAAAAAATGGAAGGATGTGCTTTGTCCAAGGGAAACTATCTTTTTTCCAAAAAAAGAATGTATATTTCTCGTCCCCTCTTTTTGGAATATTTGATTTCTTTTTCTTTTTCAATTTTTAAAGAGATTGAAAAATAATAAAAGAATGATACATTACAAAGGACGAACGAGTGTCGCAAGAAAACAAACTGGTTCCAAGTACATGGAACATACTAATGCTCAGGGAAATGAGACATGTGCAGGCTCAGGGCAATGAGACATGTGCAGGATAAGGACACTTGGAGAAAATTCGTCCATGGGTCAAGGTGTTAGATCGCAGAGGAAAAAAGTGTTGCAAGGCTTGCATATAAGAAATATTTCAAAGGTTCAGTTCAGAGCAGCATGGAGTCAACATTAGGCCAAAGAAGCAAATATGAGATCCGCAATGTGATCAAGCATGACACAGTGAGACCCCTTCTATGTAATTTTTTACGAGCCCAGAGAAGGTAAGGTCAGTAGTTTTTTCATGTTTAGAGAGTCTGGAAAAACAAAAAAAAAGACTCCAGGCAGTACCTTTTTCGAAGTTAGTCTAGTCGTTTAGAAAAAGGGTTAAACTTGCACCAAAAAGACGTATGTTCAAAACCATTTTAACGAGTGTGACAAAGACAATATCACTCAACTATCTTTTCAATTTTAAGGAGTCTGAAAAGAGATTAACTATGGAATCACAACCTTTTTCTAAGTTTAGTCTCCTTATCCTGAAAAAAGTATAAAAGTAACTGAGGAGAACTCTCCCGGAGTGATGAATCTCCCGAGGCATACCTTTTTCCACTATAATCTACAAGTTGGAAAAAGGGTTCAACTCATGCTAGTAGATCTTCTTCTGGACCAATTTAATGAGTTTGAAGGAACAAGGTCACTCGGTGATCTTTTCAATTTTAAGGAGTCTGAAAAGATCTTAACTATGGACTTCGGGGGGGGTTCCTTTTTTGTAAGTAATCTCTAAGGCCTGAAAAAGGTGATAAACCAAAACCAAGGAGAATGTTCCTTTTTCGAAGATTTAGTCCCCCAGGCCTAAAAAATGGTTAAACTTATGCCTAAGAATACTCTTCTAGCAAACCGAAGTTCCTAGAGAATATGTTTATTCGTAAAATTAGCCATCCAGACTGAAAAGGGGAAAACTACCGTCGGACATATGTGCCTTGAAATTTGAGTTTGGCAAGCGTGAAGGGCAACAATATTGCTCAACAATATTTTCATTTTTAGAGAGTCTGAAAAGGGATTAAATAAGACTCTAGGGGGATACTTTTCTCAAGTAATCCAGACGAGATCGAAAAGAATAAATATAGTCTCGTTGGTTGTTTCTTTCGAATTTTAAAGCGAGCTTGAAAGACAACAAAGCATGCTCATGAGGGAATCATGTGAGGTAGAGTCTACACAAACACTAGGAACATATAAAGGGGTAGCCTGAAATAACGTCAAATTAGGATGGTGATTACCAGATGCCAGCTGGTCGACAGTGAAAATGCTTTCATTGTGAGGGAAATGCATCACCCAGAAGAGTGTAGACACCACAACATTCATAGCATATACATAATCATGCCTGAGAAGCATATTGAAATCTAACGGGCCTTGCACCACTATAAAATTGGCAAGGACAGTCTTCCCACTTAACGATATAGGAAACTGAGGAAGAATCCCCAAATATTCACTAGGACATCTGTCAAAATCCAACAGCTCATACAAAGCAGACACAAGCTTGGGAGAACCCAAAGCTTGCTAAGCCAAGGAGGATAAAATACTTGCAGAGGCTTCTTCATATACAATACATTGGTAAACGTTATTTCAATTAACTTCAACCCTTATTTGAAAGGGTGCAGAAGAAGGAACACGAGGCTCAACAAGGTCATTCCAATCAAAGGAAACTATCCTAGGATTTTGGGGGGGGGTGCTCGAAGTGAGAAAAATGCCCCATTGTTATGAAAGTATTGAGTTGGAAATGCTAAAAACATAGTCGGTAGACACATCACTCCCCAAGAGAAGAGTAGAATTAGTTGAATATTGCATCGGCGTGACCACTTTCTCAACCACTGGCTGAATAGGCTGTGAGACAACATGGTCTAAAGGCACATCACCCCACAAAAGGGAAGTGGGATCAGCCGAATATTGCATCGACATGACCACTTTCTCAACCACTGGATGAATAGGCTATGACGAAACCTTGGAAGACTTAGAATCAAAAGATCTTGTAGACAGGGAACAAAATCTTCGTACCTCTGGAAGGCCAGGGAATGAATGAGTAAGGTGATCTCCCTTGCAAAGATTACAAGGTAACTTAGGCTTACATCCTATCCGTCTAGGTTTCTCAACAGAATCAATGCCCCCAAAATTAATAGCAATAGTTGGTTGCACATCTCCAACATGACTTGTAGAGGTTGGTGATAAGTTGATAACATGACTCACAGAGGCTACAGACCTATTACTAGTATGACTAGCAGTGACTCGACTTTTTCCCTCCAGCATGACTTGCAGAGGCTGGGTGTTGGTCTTCAACATGACTTGCAGAGGTTGATGACCTATATCCAACATGACTTGTAGAGGTTGGTTGTTTACCCCCAGCATGACTTGCAGAGGCTAGGTGGTGGTATTGAACATGACTTGTAGACGTTGAAAACCTATCTCCAACATGACTCGCAGAGGTTGGTGATTTATTCTTCCTACTCTTTCTCTTTCTATTTCGTTTAGACTTTTGGTTACTAGTAGCTATACTTTCACCATGGAAGGCAGAAGTAGGAGGAGAATACTTTGCTAACAAAGGAACATCAACATGATTCCCACGACATAAGGTTTTTAACTAAGAAGCGACAAGAGTGTTCAAGACATTTGGAATGGTACCTAACCAAACCGATAGTCCCACATCCAATCCAAGAATGTACAAAGTGGCCATCAAAGGGACACCAACGTTTCTAAGAAAGGGAAAAGAAAAAGAATCCCCTTTTGAAGGGGTTCCTTGGTTGGTATCATTGAGAACTTTAGCCATGAATATCTTATGCATAGGTTCTCCCCTTGCGGGATCGTTCAAGTCCGTAAAAGTCTCACACACCAACTCTGGCGAACCAGTGTTATAAAAAACAACGCCTATAAAGAGGTAGCTCCATGTTTCTAAGAGGAAGACCAAAAATTCCTCACGACTGACAGAGTGGGCAGTCTACCACCTTAGGTCAAAGGCCTAAAGTAATGAATGACTAAATCACTATGGAAAACTAGGGAGCACAGAGCACACACTAAAATTTTCCTAAAGATAAATCAAGAAATCGACTAACTAGTGGGAAGGGCAGTTACACCAATTGACACTAGAGCTACTAACCAGTCTAAGTGAAACTCGAACATGGAATCACCCTCTAGATATACTCTGTGAAGCACGATCCGACATCCACCCTAGGTACCATGATATACCCCCACAATCACCTGTGTAATTCCGTAAAATATGGGAAACTAAGTTGCTAGCTCGCAGTCAGTCACCAGGCAGGTACAGTCGATAGTCGAGAAGATCGTAATGAGCAGGATAAGAAGTCTGAATCCCTTCAAGGGTGTCGAAATAAATTGGTTTGGAAGAAAACTAAGGATCTCGAATGGATTCGAGGTCCACGAAGCTCCGTAGGCAAATGATATTGGTATTATTCCCGAGAAAGACCCTCAATATACAAACCCCGCTATGTTTAGTCCATCTTTGGAGGGGTTATCTCCTCTACCTTTCCTCACATGACCTCATGTTTATCCCCTGTGTTAGAGGGGGGTCCCGACTAATTTTTACGATGTTGGAATTAAACCACTCCCTATCTCAAACTCCAATGTTTGTTTTAAAGTGGCCTTGAAGTGTTTCCTCTTCACACCTAATTCAAGGCCCTAAAACCCTAAACTAGTCGGTGAACCCTACAAATAGAAAGTCTAATATATTTTAGATTAAGCATTAATTTCAAGGATTAATTTACGCAAAGGTTGTGGTAGTGCAATTGAAGGTGTTATGAAGAGATGAATAAGGAAGATAACTTTAAATCATTTGAAAGAAAAAGATACTTCAAAATTAAAGCAAATCTTGTAAAAAACTCTTTGTATATTCAACTTTTCTAATTGATATTTCAAGATCTTGTAAATGAAGAAATCCTAAAAATCGCTTTCATTTGAATAAACAAAACTACTTGTATTTCAGGAAATCGAAAAGAACTTTGAAATGAAGACTCTTTTTATTTTACAAAAATAAAAAGACAAGGCAGACTTATAGGGAAGGGGAAGTTGGTATGCACCTTGCAAGTGACCAGAAACCCTAAAAAGACTCAGTAAACTTGACTGAAACTAGAAAGGCAAACAAGAAGCAAATCAACAACCCAAAAAAACTCCCTAAAAACCCTAGAGAGACTCCCTAATATGGTTTCCAATTCTACTAGCGGGAAAATACCCCTATAAATATACCAGGGTTTAGGATATAGACAGAGCAAATGACCTCCTAAAAGTCAATCTAGCTTCTACACTACCCCAAACATACCAAAATAAATGAACAGAAAGGAGTAAAAGAGAAGATCGGTAACTATACCTTTTATCCAACGTCTAGTGATGATCTCCTCAAGCTATGTAGCTCCAAAGACTACAAGTCTCCTCCCAAAGATAGCTTGCATCCAAGACTAGGAAAACAAGGCTACAAACATGTTATCTCTATTCATAAATTAGGGTTAGATATCAAATGTTATGTATAAATCAAAGAAAAGACACAAAACATCATCATTTGGGACAATGAAAAGAGATTATTTTATTCATTAAACAAAGACTGAAACTTACAATCTTTGTCAGCCACCGTTCCACAAACCTGGTCCAGGACCCTCTTTACAATGCTCCAAGTGCACCTTCAATAATCGTTTTCTCTCAATATACTAATCACCTCAATGGAAGGGAATGAATTGAATGGAAGAAAAGAATTTGAAGAGGGAATGTTGAGGCAGTAACTCATAAAAGGTTGCAAGTGAAATTGGGCAGAGTTTCATCGTTCTTATGTTTGGTTGTGAAATGAGACTCCTCCTTTTATATGAAAAAAGTATGGTTATTCGGTTGGGAGACGAGCTATAGCAGGTGAATTGGTTGGGAAACCTCCAATAGCCTGTGAATTCCACTGAATTCCTTACAAATTTTTAATTTTTGGAACTTTTGGAGATATACGCAGGTTGTTTAGTGTGCAGAAAGCATATGTACGTGGGTTGTCTAGCATGAAAAAAGCATATGTATGGGGGCAGTAGTGGTGCAGGGCACGTATATGCTCTAAAAATTGGTTTTTTAAATAGAGCTCCTCAATAGTGATTTGGAAAATTATGCAAGTAAGAAGGCCAATGCCATGTATGCATGAGTAGGGAATTTTTGGGCTATAACACCAGCTCCTCTTTTGGCTGCCCCATGTCTTTGTATGCTTTTGGCACAAATAATTAGGGGATATATCTCGATGATTCCTTTCTTGCTTCCAGTGGGAATATTATTATTTTCCGACGTAACTGAAAAAACTCAGACTGATGCGCACTCGATAGTATTTTATGCTCCACGCACCACTGACAAAACCCGATCCAATGCACACTTTATCGAAATGCTCGTGCACTTACTTAGGTGTGTGAAAAACTTATAAAATGGGCACACACTTCTCCCTTGGTGTGCGTGCAAAAAACTTAACTCAAAACTTTGGGTGCCAGCAACAGTAGCAAAATCACTCTCTTTCACTCTCTTACTTTGTAAAGAACCAATCTGGTTCTTACGATAGATATCCATTATAAATGGGACAAATAACTATAATCCATACTGGAGAATAAAATATAATGAATAAGAATGTATATAATGAGATAGATAGATATGATTCGATACCAATGTAAACAATCAATCTGTCTCATTATATTCATTCTTATTCAATATATTTTCTTTTCTAGTATGGATTGCAATTATTTATCCCATTTATGATGGATTTATGTGGTAAGAACTAGATTGGTTCTTTACATACTCACTTTTTCTACCACTTAAATTCACTTGTAACCCTTGATAATTGTTCTATTGATTATAAGCTATTGTTTGGGTGGTTTAATTTTTAATTTTAGTGTCTATAACTTGCTGCTATAGAAAAAATTTACTACACCCATAAGGTTGTTACAAAATCTTGTTGATAACCCTTAATAACAACCCTCTTTTTATATTAAAGTCTTAGTCTAATTATTGGGAAATTATCTATTTGTTTCTAGTTTTATTTTCCAATGTAATACACTTGGTTTTGATGGTTTAGTTTGTAGTTGTCATAACCTACTTATTGCATATATATATACTACTGCAATTTTTGTACAACAAGGTTTCTTACTAATCCCCATTGGTTTTGAGGCTTTAATCATCATATACTGGCTTGTTCCGGGAAGGTCTAACATTGTTTTGTAGGTACACAACCTTGGAAACCATTCACTAGCTCATAAGAACTTTCTCAAGCCTCATTTCCACTTTTGACATTGACCTATATGTGCATTCCACAAGATCTTTCCTTTATCCCATCACAATCCCCCTAGGGTCATTGAGAAGCCTCCCTTGTGTTAGAATTGTCCTTCATTAAAATGAGGAGGAATCTATTGAGGTGACAGTGATATTTGTTCCAAATTGTGCCACACATTTTTGTCTTAGGTTGGGATTTTCCCAAACTACAATCTCTGTGATAAAAAATTTGGCATCATTGTCAAGGAGGATTTTGAATCCTTTTTGATCCCATAACAACACTTGGAAATCCTTTCCCAAAGCATTTATCCAAAGATTACATGAAGACTCCATCGAGGGAACTTACCCTCACAACTTTGATGAACTTCATATAAGTTTATTTGGCGACTCCATTAAGGGAAGATACCCTCTTCAATTTTGATGAGCCTTGAGCTCTTTTGGCAATTCCATTGAGGTGTCATTCCAGATGATGGAACCATGGAGCCTTGGAATACTCATGAGGTATATCCCTCCCTTGGTATAAAGGGTATTCCTGAGTATCCAAATCATTATCCTTCAAAATGGAATAGAAATTTTTCAAAGTTTAATGGTGATCGAGACCTAATAGTCACCAAGTTGTGAATTATATGAAATATGATTCAACATTAAATGTATTACATGATGATATACTAATATGATAGTTTGTATCATATATAATTTTGAGACAAAATAAGTGTCTCATGTACTCATGCAATTCGAGGAGCATACCTTCCTCTTCAAATCGTTTTGAACAATTTCTCAGGTGTTGTGGTCTAAACACTCAGAATTTGCAAGATACTTTCTAAGAGTTCAAGGACACTCTTTATAGAGAAGGTTTTCTAGTGGATAATGAGATGATAGTTGAAGAATGTAAAAATAAAAAGGACCATCATCCACCCTCTACAAAATAAGTGCTTGAAGAACAGGTCCATGAATAAAACTTACAAGAAGAAGGGGAAGGCTCCAAAGAAGTACAACATGTTGAGAACCTAGACGAGACATTACATGATGAATTCATTCAACCTTTTTTTCTTTATGCACATGGAATTGAAGAAGTTATCAACACCAGTAATATACATGATTTCATAGAGGACCTCTTAGACATAGTGATGCAAGAGCATCCCTCACGACAAGCAATCCAACGTGGAAGCGAAAGACAACGGGAAGACGTCCAGCGCAAGTTTTTGAATTTCCCTTGAAGTTGATGTGCAAATATAAATGAGATCATTTAATGAAGGCACCTTGGTAAAATGTAATCAGACCTTAAGCGCCCTGCTCTCGTCTGAGATAGTCAGAGGCATTTATAGTAGTAAATGTAAGTAGGTAGATTTGAATATTAGATTAGACAATTCTAGAAGAAAGAGGGAAAATGGATATAGACACCCTCATTGTATCATTGTAATAGTAGTTGATAACTCAGGAAGAGTTAGAAGAATCCAGAGCATAGGAGGGAAGCAGAGGACTGTAGAAGAACTCCCATGTACAGATCTTGAATTAATAGAAGAAGTTGATTCAGATTCATGTCTATCATGTTATTCTCTGTGTATGTGTGTTGAATGCTATGCTCATGAGTATTTACTTCCTGTTATGCATTTTCTCTTATGCTGTGTGTATGATTTCATGTGTTGAGATTGAAATATAAGAGGAAGTGGAGTGAGTTACAATTGTTTCTCTATCTGAGCAAGGATTCCTGCAAGGAGTGCAGTTGAAGTCATCCGCAAGGAGTGTGTTGACAGAAGGCTCAGATAGTTAGCTCTTGTTCTCATTTACCCAGGAATGAAATTGGGTTATACGAGCCATGCAAGGAGTGCACAGGCTAAGGAGAGTCTCAGTCATGAAACTGAGCGAAGTATTGAAGGACTGCTGCTGCAAGTGTGCATAGAGTCAGAAGAACTCAACACTTAGACGTGGTTGAGAACCGCCGCAAGGAGTGCGTGCAGAGAACCTCGTTGAGGTTGAAAGTGTGAAAAGATTAGGAAGGATAGGCCTCTGAGTTGTTGAAGAAAAACATAGACAAGTGCGACTTGAAGTTGCAAGGGCGTCGCAGGTTGGCGAGTGGTGAGCCAGTCTCGTAAGGAGACATTCAGTCATCCTGTGGATTTACAAAAGGAGGACCAGACGGACGAAACCCTTTGAGGAGATCTCGCGAAGTCCCATGGGCTGTTGGATCTCACGGAGGTGCAGGGAAGTTACAGTGCAAGTGTGGAAGAGGTTCCAAGCTCAAGAGGGGTGGAGTCGTCGATCCCAAGTCATAGGGGCCGTCAGATCCACACGTGACATCGCATATCGGGTTTTTCAAAGGTAATAAACCCTTGCAACTTGGAATCACGATTCACGATATCCCAACAAGATCCGAACCATCCATTGTTGAGGGACACGTGTCAGGATATCCAAGAGAGTCGAAGTTCGGCATATCGTGGTTTTCGAAGACGAGATACATGGACAGTTTGGAATCGCGATCCACGATATCCCGACAGGAGAGTCATGTGGGCCACAATAGGAGCTAGTGGAGTACAGGTGTCAGGAATCTGGCGAGAGTCGAAGAGATCGAGACCGTCCACTGAGAGGACATGTGGAAGAGATCGACGCCATCGGGGAAAGTCCCGACAAGGAAACGTCCATCGGAGTTTGGTTCATCAGGATTTTGGGGATCCCGGTGACAAGTGGGTTGTGCACTTTGAAATCGCGAAACGTGAAACCCCGACGGGGTAAGTCTGTGGTCATAGGTTAACGGTTGTATGGGCCAAGACCTATAGCCAGGAGGGCCATCGTGAAAAAGGAGCATCGGGATTCAGGGAATCGCGAGTTTTGAAGGCATGAGTATTTCGACATTTCAAACCCCGAAACCCCGATGGGAGTTATAGTTGTGGTCATATAACGAGAGGTCACGTGGGATCAATTTTCTAGCGAGGGGCTAATGAAGGTTGGAAGCGCATCGGGATTTTGAAGTCCAAAACCCCGACAAGAAGAAACATAAGGCTGTGATCTTATAGGAGCCGGTCGTGTGGACGAAAGGTTTATCCAGGTGGGCTAAAGCAACAAAAGGAGCGCATCGGAGATCAAGGATCAATGATTCAAGTTGCCAGAACATCACGGGTGCCAAATCCTCGATAGAAGGAACCCCGATAGAAGGAGGGGATTCCCGGAAGGGATTTCTGTGGGTGAAGTATTTCCCGACAGGGAAAATAGAATAACTTCAAGTTCTTCGGGCCGAGGAAGGAGAAAGATCCTGTGAGCGGACGTGCCCTTGGAAGGGTGCGCCTACGTCAAAGTGGTATCAGAGCTTAGAAAAGCTTCTTTGATTTCTGTAGTAGAGAACAAGGAGAATTCACCATGCCACCAAGGAGAAGGGGTAGACAATCACTCGACCCAGAGGAGGAAAGGGAATTGTCCCGAGAAAGAGGTAGGCAAGTGTAAAATCTAGATGTGGAGAGAGGAATGCGAAATCTTCGTGCCAGAATGGAGGACATGGAGATAAGAGAAAGGTGCAAATCTAATGCAGGAGATATTAGTGAATCTGAAAATGAAGATGATGCTGGACATGAAGAAGAAGAAATCTCAGTGGAATATGCAGCGAGTGAACGATTACTAAAAGTTGTTGCGAGAATGAGTACAAAGGTAAAAATGGACATTCCAGTTTATGAGGGAAATCTGGATGGGAAGAGCTGCTAGATTGGATTAGAGCTCTAGACACTTACTTCGACTATGAAGATATTGAAGAAGATAAGAAGGTCAGGCATGTCGTCATAAGATTAAAAGGACATGCAGCGTTGTGGTGGGATGAACTACAAGATGACAGGCGTTGCCAAGGCAAGCAGAAAATTAAGAGTTGGGACAGGATGATTGCAAAGATGAACGCAAAATTCATTCCCAGGGATTATCAAATTTCTCTATTCAGGAGGATGCATAACCTGAGACAGAAGCTGATGACAGTGAAGGAGTATACTAAGGAATTTTACAGGTTGAATATCAGGGCAGGTCATCGCAAAAGCAATGAAGAAAAGGTGGCCATGTATATGAATGGCCTGAGGTATGAAATTCAAGATGAAATAAGTATGGCAACCATCTGAATGGTGGAGGATTCTTACCAAATGGATCTGAAAGCTGAGGAGAAGCTGAGCCGTAAACAAAGTCAAAGGGCCCGAGGTAGGAGCCAACCCAGAGGCAAAGCAGTTGCCCTAGATAAATACCAGAAGCCCAAGGAGGAAGGGAAGAAACCTCAGGGAAAAGTTGAAAGAGGAGGAACCTTTCAGAGAGGGCCATATGTTGAAAAACGAGGAAAACATAATGAACAGAGAGGAGGGTATGCTGATAATAATAGGTTTCCTCGTACTAGAGGTAGAGGAAGAGGAAGAGGTGGAGTAATCACATGCTTCACATGTGGAAAGAATGGGCACAGGTCGTTCAAGTGTCCAGAGAAAAAGAAAGAAACTGGAGAGACTCACATCACTGAGGCATAGAGGTGAGATGCTGAGGTAGAATACGCTGAATGCGGAAGGTCACCGGTGATGCGAAAAGTCCTTTTGATTCCAGAAAAGGAGATGGAAAATACAGCGCAGAGGAACAGTCTTTTTAAGACTGCTTGCAAGACCAAGGATCGAGTGTGCAAGGTCATCGTGGACAACGGTAGCACCGATAGTCTCGTTTCAACCGAGATGGTAGAAAATATGGAGCTGGAGACAACTGATCATCCAAGTCCATACAAAGTTTCATGGCTACAGAGGGGACATCAGGTAAATGTCACTAAACAGTTCTTAGTTGACATTAAAATAGGAGGATATAATGATAAAATACTCTGTGATGTTATTCTTATGGATGTTTGTCATTTATTGCTGGGTAGACCATGGCAATATGATAGAAATGTGATTCATGATGGGAGGATGACCACATATACCCTGAAGAAGAATGGGAGAACCCATATGTTGCATCCAATTGAGGATAAAGAAGTGAAACCGGAGGTAAGCAACACAGTACTTCTCATGAGTGGGAAGGAACTTCTTACAGAAGTTAAGAAGAAGGAGGATCCACAATTCTTTGTGGTCAGAAAATCGAGAATTGTTCTGACTAGCACAAGAGTGAACGATTTTCCAGAAGAAGTTCAGGAACTGTTGGAAGAGTTCGTTGATATTGTAGTGGACGAATTACCTCGTTCGTTACCACCGATGAGGAGTGTGAGTCATCATATTGATCTCATACTAGGAGATACTTTACCAAACAAAGTCGCGTACAGATTGATGCCGCAGGAGAATGAAGAAGTTAAAAGACAGGTCCAGGATTTATTGGACAAAGGGTTAGTCAGGGAAAGCTTGAGTCCATGTGTTGTTCCGACAGTACTCAGTCTGAAGAAAGACGGAGGCTGGAGGATGTGTACCGATTCAAGAGTGATCAACAAAATAACTATCAGGTATCGATTCCCATTGCCAAGATTGGATGATTTGATGGATTGTTTAAGTGGAGCAATTTTTTTTTCAAAGATAGATTTGAAGAGTGGATATCATCAGATTTGCATGAGAGAAGGTGGTGAATGGAAGACAACATTCAATACAAACGAAGGTTTGTATGAATGGCTTGTTATGCCGTTTGGCTTGATAAATGCACCAAGTACCTTTATGAGGTTGATGAATGAAGTCCTGAAGGAGTTCATCGAGAAATTTGTCATCGTGTATCTGGATGACATGTTGGTTTTCAGCAAGACGAAGGCTGAACATATGAATCATTTGGCCATTGTGATGAAGAAGATACCGCAGGAGAAGCTGTTGATTAATATGAAGAAGTCCTCATTCATGAAGACAGAGCTCATTTACTTGGGGTTTGTTATTTCAGCAAATGAGT
The DNA here is from genome assembly GCA_009831015.1 of Picea engelmannii. Taxonomy (NCBI): domain Eukaryota; kingdom Viridiplantae; phylum Streptophyta; class Pinopsida; order Pinales; family Pinaceae; genus Picea; species Picea engelmannii. The sequence continues at coordinate 1,437,855 of ML778937.1, forward strand.
CGAGGATGGATCCAGATAAGGTGGAAGTGATTAAGAATTGGCCATCACCAAGGACCATATTTGAGGTGAGAAGTTTTCACGGTTTGGCTAGTTTCTACCAAAAATTCATCAGGAATTTTAGTGGAATTAGTGCAGCGATGATGGACACAGTGAAGAAAAGACATAAATCTTTTCACTGGACTGAAGAGGCGGAGAAGAGTTTCAATTTGTTGAAATGAAAGATTACGGAACAACCAATTCTGGTGTTGTCGGACTTTCAAAAGACATTTCAGGTAAAATGTGATGCAAGCGGATTTGCAATAGGAGTGGTCTTGAGTCAAGAGGACAGACCAATTGCATATTTTAGTGAGAAGCTGAATGAGGAAAAAGAAAAGTACTCCCCGTATGATAAAGAATTCTATGCCATCATTCAGGCATTGAAGAAATGGAGGCACTATTTAATTCCAAAGGAATTCATTTTATATAGTGATAACCATGCATTGCAATTTGTGACTCAACAAGAAAAGTTGAATCAGAGGCATGTTAAATGGGTTGAATACATGCAAAATTTCACTTTTGTAATAAAGCATATTTCTGGCACTGCTAACAAAGTGGTTGATGCTTTGAGAAGGAAGTGTTTGTTGTTGCAGGAGTTCAAAGTCCGGATGTTAGGCTTTGATGATCTCAGAGACATGTATGCGGGTGACCAGGATTTTAAGGAAGCGTATGAAGCAGCTGAGAATCCAGTTCTCAGAGACAGGAACCCTTGGATAGACTATATGATCCAAGATGGATTATTGTTCAGAGGAAGTCAGTTGTGTATTCCAAATTGCTCCATGAGGGAGAATCTGTTAAAGGAGAAGCAGAACGGAGGATTGGCAGGACATTTTGGTCACGACAAGACATTTGAGAAGCTGAGCGAGTCATACTTTTGGCCAAGGATGCAGTCAGAGGTCAAGCGGTTTGTAGATCGATGTAGGATTTGCCAGCATTCAAAAGGAAGGAAGCAGAATGCAGGATTTTATCAGCCATTGCCCATACCATAGAGGCCATGGGAGGCGATAATCATGGATTTCGTATTGGGGTTGCCAAGGATGCAAAGAGGATTTGATTCCGTCTTTGTGGTCGTGGACAGGTTTTCCAAGATGGCACACTTCATTCCATGCCAGAAGACCAACGATGTGACCCGCATTGCAAACCTATTTTTCAAGGAGGTCATTCGACTTAATGGATTGCCGAAAAGTATTGTTTCGAACAGAGAAAATAAGTTCATAGGGCATTTTTGGAGGACATTATGGAAGCAGCTGGGGACTAACTTGATGTTTAGTTCTGCGTATCATCCTTAGACAGATGGACAAACAAAGGTGGTGAATAGAAGTCTGGGAGACTTGCTGAGAAGCTTGGTGACAGAGCACCATAACAGTTGGGACAATATATTGCCGCAGGCAGAGTTTGCTTATAATAACTCAGTGAACAGGAGCATAGGCAAAAGTCTGTTTCAGATTGTATATGGCACACAACTGAGAGGAGTTTTTGAATTGAGGGATTCAGAGCAGACTGCTACTAGCAGTGCTAGTGTAGAAGAATTTGCTGAGACAATGAAAGAACTTCACAGCCAGGTGAAGGAGCGGTTGCTAAGAACAAGCCAAGAATATAAGCGCAGAGCCGATCATCATAGGAGACAACTTCAGTTCGAATTTGGTGATTTGGTCCTAGCGCATCTGAGAAAAGAAAGGTTCTCAAGAGGAACATACAACAACCTTAAAATGAAGAAAATCAGGCCATGCAAGGTCTTGAAGAAATTCGGGGAAAATGCTTATGAGATTGAATTACCCGATGGGATCGGAATTTCTCCAATATTCAATGTCACAGATTTATACCCATACAGAACCGGGGAAATAGAGACTGCAAGCGGTGAACAACCATAAGTTCAGTGGCAGAAGCAGATGCCAGTTGCAGAGAAGCCACAGATGGAGCAGATATTGGATAAACGAGTGGGTAAGAAAACCAGAAGGAAATAATACTTTGAATATTTGGTCAAGTGGAAGGGCCATCTAGTTGAAGATGCCAGCTGGGAAAATGAATCAAGGATACAGAAGAATGGACATACCGTGCAAGATCTCATGTACAGGAGCCCATGAAAATTTTCAAGCGAGGGAGTATGATGCAGGAGCATCCCTCACGCCAAGCAAGCCAACGTGGAAGTGGAAGACAGCTGGAAGACATCCAGTGCAAGTTTTTGAGCTTCCCTTGAAGTTGATGCACAAATATAAATGAGATCATTTATTGAAGGCGCCTTGGTAAAATGTAATCAGACCTTGAGCACCCCGCTCTCATCTGAGATAGTCAGAGGCATTTATAGTAGTAAATGTAAGTAGGTAGATTTGAATATTAGATTAGACAGTTCTAGAAGAAAGAGAGAAAACAGATATAGACACCCTCATTGTATCATTGTAATAGTAGTTGATAACTCAGGAAGAGTTAGAAGAATATAGAGAATAGGAGGGAAGCAGAGGACTGTAGAAGAACTCCCATGTACAGATCTTGAATTAATAGAAGAAGTTGATTCAAATTCATGTCTGTCATGTTATTCTCTGTGTATGTGTGTTGAATGCTATGCTCATGAGTATTTACTTCCTGTTATGCATTTTCTATTATGTTGTGTGTATGATTTCATGTGTTGATATTGAAATATGAGAGGAAGTGGAGTGAGTTACAATTGTTTCTCTATCTGAGCAAGGATTCCTGCAAGGAGTGCAGTTGAAGTCGTTCACAAGGAGTGCTTTGACAGAAGGCTCAGATAGTTAGCTCTTGTTCTCATTTACCCAAGAGTGAAATTGGGTTATATGAGTCGTGCAAGGAGTGCGCAGGCTAAGGAGAGTCTCAGTCGTGAAACTGAGCAAAGTATTGAAGGACTGCTACTGCAGGTGTGCGCAGAGTCAGAAGAACTCAACACTTAGACGTGGTTGAGAACCGCTGCAAGGAGTGTGTGCAGAGAACCTCGTTGAGGTTGAAAGTGTGAAAAGATCAGGAAGGATAGGCCTCTGAGTTGCTAAAGAATAGCATAGACAAGTGCGACTTGAAGTTGCAAGGGCGTCGTAGGTTGGCGAGTAGTGAGCCAGTCTCATAAGGAGACATTCAGTCATCCTGTGGATTTACAAAAGGAGGAACAAACGGACGAAACCCTTTGAGGAGATCTCGTGAAGTCCTATGGGTCGTTGGATCTCATGAAGGTGCAGGGAAGTTACAGTGCAAGTGTGGAAGAGGTTCCAAGCTCAAGAGTGGTGGAGTCATCGATCCCAAGTCACATGGGCCGTCAGATCCACATGTGACATCGCATATAGGGGATTTCGAAGGTAAGAAACCCTTGCAACTTGGAATCGCGATTCACGATATCCCAAAAAGATCTGAACCATCCATTGTTGAGGGACACGTGTCAGGAGATCCAAGAGATTCGGAGTTCGGCATATCAGGGTTTTTGAAGACGAGATACACGGATAGTTTGGAATCGCGATCCGCGATATCCCGACAGGAGAGTCGTGTGGGCCACAGTAGGAGCTAGTGGAGTACAGGTGTCAGGAATCTGGCGAGAGTCAAAGATATTGGGACCGTCCACTGAGAGGATGCGTGGAAGAGATCGACGCCCTCAGGGAAAGTCCTGACAAGGAAACATCCATTGGAGTTTGGTACATCGGGATTTCGGGGATCCCGGTGACAAGTGGGTTGTCCACTTTGAAATCGCGAAACGTGAAACCTTGACAGGGTAAGTCTGTGGTCACGGGTTAATGGTTGTATGGGCCAAGGCCTATAGCCAAGAGGGCCATCGTGAAAAAGGAGCATCGGGATTCATGGAATCGTGAGTTTTGAAGGCATGAGTATTTCGACATTTCAAACCCCAAAACCCCGATGGGAGTTATAGCTGCAGTCATATAAGGAGAGGTCACGTGGGACCAATTTTCTAGCAAGGGGATAACGAAGGTTGGAAGCGCATCAGGATTTTGAAGTCCAAAACCCTGACAAGAAGAAACATAAGGCTGCGATCTTATAGGAGCCGGTCGTGTGGACGAAAGGTTTAGCCAGGTGGGCTAAAGCAACAAAAGGAGTGCATCGGAGATCAGGGATGGGTGATTCAAGTTTCCAGAACATCATGGGTGGCAAATCCACGATAGAAGGAACCCCAATAGAAGGAGGGGATTCCCGGAAGGGATTTCTGTGGGTGAAGTATTTCCTGACAGGGAAAATAGAAGAACTTCAAGTTCTTTGGGCCGAGGAAGGAGAAAGATCCTATGAGCAGACGTGCCCTTGGAAGGGTGCGCCTGCGTCACATAGCTAATGACCACATTTATGGTTTCATATGTGTTGGGAGATGTAAATGGGATGTCAGTTGTTTCATTTTTTATAGATACCTCATTTATGAAATTGAGGGTAGTTTTCAAATGAAGAGGGTTGAGTTTTCATCTTTAGAGAATTGGTCTTCATGTTTGGATGATTCAATTATTTGGAAACCCGATGATGATATGGGAATAGATTGGTCTCATCCATCCGAGGATGACATGTTGCAGTATACCCATGATGACTTTTAGTCATACCTTGGGAGTTGTGATGTGTATCCTTTTTGGCACTCATATTTGTTGTATGAATATTTTCAACCACCTTCACGCTCAAATTTTGATGGAAACAAGCATGTGGCTAGCCTATAGAAATTAGAGACTCACACAATAGAGCAACAATGTTTTTGTCTTGGGTTGTTTTGAAAGTATTTGCAAACGAATAAGCAACATGTTTCGAGTGTGGGAAAATATTCTTTCTCTAGACCTGAGCTTATCCCTTATCTCATCTCTCCTTATCTAGGAAATGATGGGATCCTCTTGGGATATCTCATTTCCTATCAGCCTTCAAGGAATGGTGGTATTCTAAGTGAGGATGAAGAAAATTCGTTGTCTATATGAAATATCCTATTCAAAGATGGATTGATTAGGCTTGTGGCTATTCTTTCCGGCAAGATTGTTTCCCTCCCACCCACCTCCATGAATTTCCTTCTATGATTGATCAAATGCTCATTTATGCTCATGATTATTATGTTCTTGACTTATATTTTGTGTACTACATAATTACGCACAGGGGGAGTTACCTTTATGAGATGATCAGTTGGTTGCACGAGTTGAACAATTTCACCTAACATCTTTAGGACCTAATTTCCATGGGCCTCGAGCCTCAGGTAAGTAGGTAGGTCATTTGATTTTCTACATTGCATTTGTGTTCTCACCATAAGTTAGTTTCATTCATTTACATGATAACTTTTACATATATCATTTCTTGCATTTATGCATAGTTGTTTTGATGCGTTTTCTTGAATCATATTACATGTTAGAATTTTTTGGAAAAATGCAAAATTTTGTTTTTAAATAATAGTTGTCAATTTTGAAGTCTTCATTATATGAATAAAGGGGTGAGTGTGCCACCCTTATATATCCCAATGTGTCTTGTTTAAGTGTACATAGGCACATGTCTTACCAGGAGATCTTGAGGTTCTCATGTACTTTACAGCAAGCACATGTCCCCATGTAGGAGCCAGATGTTACCCCCCAGGCTAGGGGTAACTAAGGAGATTCTGTCTCAAGGACAACAAGTTGAATACATGGAGTGATAAGAGATATATAAGTAGACATAGCCCCTCATCTTACCATACATCACCACTAATCGAAGAAAACAACATCCACTACACTAGCTTGGCCCAAAAAGGACAACATGTGTTGCTTCATGAGGTAACCAGTTTGGTCTCGTGGTAAGTGTCATTTTAATAATAGAAGCATTTGAACATGTTGCAAAGGGTCCCTTCTTGATTATGAATACGTTTTCTTGGAAATTATTCATTTTTCCTCATTTAAACTTAGTGGTTGATATGGTTTCCTACTAAGTGGGTCACCCTCGAGAAAAGGGTTGCTACTAGGGGGTCTCCTTGAAGGGTCATCGTACCATTCCCACACATACAAACAAAGTTTACCATAAATAAGACAATATGAGCCCTTTATATGTCAATAACCCCATGTCCAAAAGTCACATCCCCATCCACCTCATATTCACTACATGACTTAGAGAGGGTTTCTTAGGAAACACTCCTTAACTTGAGAATTTATTCACCCAATAGGGCACCATAAAAACCCTCCCATACCTAAATTTGGAAAATTGTATAAGGTATTTGATCATTTGTTTAGATTGGAAAAGAGGGATTTGATGCAATGCTTGGGTGCTTCTTTTATTAAATATGGATTACTTGGTGTGATACATGTGACTTGTGGACCCTTGGTGGGTGTACTTGTTTGTATTTAATGGACCTTGCTAGGTGTAAGCTATTTCAAGAAGGAAATGTGTCATTTTGACCTTCATGGGGGCTTTAAAACCCCAAGGATGGATTCCATACCCCGCAGGATGGGAAGAGGACCCTAGAACCATTGCACACTGTTGGTTATGGAGCCTGATTATCTTCCTGATGAAGAGGTCCTTTGCTTTCAGCTGTGTCTATACCCCATGAAGTATTTACACCCTAGAAGTATGTACACTCTTCCATGTGGGGGAGTGCAGAGGGGGGGTACCCCCTCTGCGGGGTCCGGGGGGTTTGGGGGCAAGCGGGGGTTCGGGGGCGAAGCCCCCGAAGCAAAAATTTCCTTATAAAAGTATATTGTAATTTCATTGTAAATTTGGACCGTTCATTATACAGTCGCATATCTAACGATAGAGATTATGTTAGGGATTTTTTCCCTAGAACGCAACCCTCTTTTATGAGGGAAATGTATTGCGACTATGTATGAGAGTGAATATTGTATTCTGAGAGAGGAGACTATGAGAGAAAGAAGAGGAAGTTACAACAGGTTTTGTTGTATGTTGTATCCCTTCATTTGCTGGATAATAATAAAGGAAGGACCTGGCAATTTCTCTGGTGGACGTAGCCCACACTGGGCGAACCACGTAAATTTGTGTCTCTCTTTTATTGTGTGTCTTCTGTGTTTTTGTTTCTGCATTTGTTTTATTTTATTGCTCCATGGTCCTGTTTTTCTAACAACTGGTATCAGAGCGTAAGGTAACTCGCAGGAAAAGAGTGTTCCTGGTTCGAGTGGGAGCAATGTCGGAAGATGGAAAGTTTAGGGTCGAGAAATTTAACGGCCAAAACTACCAGTTATGGAAGATGCAGATGGAAGAATATTTATATCAGAAGGATCTATTCCTACCATTGAGTGGAGTAGCAAAGAAGCCGGTGGCCATGAACGATGAAGAATGGGAGATTCTTGACAGAAAGGCTCTAGGAACGATACGGCTGAGCCTGGCAGTGTCGGTGGCTTTCAATATTTCGAAAGAAAAGACAACGAAGGATTTGATGGATGCGCTGGCCAAATTGTATGAAAAACCCTCGGCATCGAATAAGGTA
>ML778937.1:1459074-1472535 GCA_009831015.1 Picea engelmannii
ACTTTGGTGGAAGTCTAAGTGTCAGATATGTTCAATGGATGAATGGCTTAAGAAATGAATAGATAAGACTGCCACAATCGTTAATTAATGGTGTTTGGCATTTTGTGGCTCCTTCCATTTGGATGTATCATGGTTAATATATTTTAATTAAAATACTTGTCTCATACCTCTTTGAAATTCTAGAAGCATTTTATTAGTGAAAGCATCACACATGACATCCAAGTCAATTTGGGAAGATGTTATACTTATGAACTTTTCCTTGTATTGAGAGTCTGAGTTGATTTGCAAGCGAAGGTTCATTGAGTTGAGTTATTTTGTTATATAAACATGGCATAGCAAGAAACATTGTTTATTCTATGGATAAATAGTTCAAAGATCATGCCACTAATAAATGCACTCTCAAGAAGTCACAGAGAGATGAATAGTAGAACTATATCAAAGAGTCAACGTTGTTCATAATGCAAAAATTAATTTCAAATGGATATTGATTTGCAATGGGGTCTGTTGAATTTTTTAATCATTACATTTTTTAACAGAGAAAGGGTGTGTTTGTTGATTGGCATGTTGCAAAGTAGAGGTTTGTTTTTCTTTATCTTTGAAAAGGTGCAATTGTTTTCCCATTGTTGAAATTGGCTTTGACACTAACAAGCAAACCAGAGGACCATCCTTTCATGCTTGTTGGAGAATAGTGAGTAGAGATATTTTCCACATATGGAGTTAGAGTTTGTCACTTATATGGTACCTGAGCATAGAGAAAGTCAAGCATGAAAGAGCCGAGCCTTGAAGTAGGGAAGCATATCCAATATTTGTGTTTCTTCTTGGTGGTAAACAAGAAAGAATCCAAGTAATCAAGTCTTAAGACCAAATATGAGGATAGAGTTCTTATTGATAGAGTAATTGCAGAGTCCAACTAGTGGTTTTCGCATTTAATTTTACATTGAGTTTAGAAGCCTTGAAAACTATTCAAAATACAGAGATCTTACCATAAGATTGAGAATAGAAACCAAAATTTTAATTCCGCCCAGAATATATGTTGGTGAAGCGGGTGGGTTATAAGTCCCTCATTTACAAATCATACATAAATTTAATTTGAACAAGTACAATAAGGCGTAGCTACTTAGTAACTGCCTCATATGTAAATGATAACCTTAAGGTAAATTAGCAACTAACCTATCTATTTCATACATTTTTAAAAAATGTTTTAATATATTAGTTGTAGATATTAATAATAGAAACTAGAATAATTATCAAAGTAAATGGCCATTGTAAAGAAAACTAATTGATGAAGTGGTCACTGTAAAGAAAATAATTATACATAATCTAGAAGAAAAAATAATTATCAAGTATGTACAACATATAGGATTAAGACATAGTATAAATGTTCTACATTTTTTCCCATTTCTGATTAGACTACTATTACCCAAAATCTGACAATCCTTATTTGAAGTTTATTATCATCTAGTTTTTATTTGATTCTGAAAGTAAAGTGACATTTACAGTGATTTACTTGTCAAATACATTGACAAATTGTTTTTCCAAGACACAGTAAAATGTATAAAATATTTAGTACAAATTTGAAGTGGTCACTGTAAAGAAAATAATTATACATAATCTAGAAGAAAAAATAATTATCAAGTATAATTATCAAGTATGTACAACATATAGGATTAACGTTTTTTCCCATTTCTGATTAGACTACTATTACCCAAAATCCGACAATCCTTATTTGGAGTTTATTATCATCTAGTTTTTATTTGATTTCGAAAATAGAGTGACAATTACAGTGATTTACTTGTCAAATTGTTTTTGCAAGACATAGTAAAATGTATAAAATATTTAGTACCAATTTGACTAGAGAGTTGGATTTCAAATTCCAACCTTGTAGTGCGATTATCTGTAGTCTTGTTTGGTGTTTAGTCAAATAAAAATTGTTATGACCGAACATTATCGCTATAATTGCAAAAGCTAAAGTGCGGCTGATTCAAATTGAATTGAAGAAATATCTTTGGATTATTAAGACTTTGGCACATTTATAACAAATCAAATACTTTATTTAAGAGAAGACGATTCCACTAGGACTTTAACATCATTTCTTTAAAGGCAATTTCAAAAACAAATATAAAAAATGGAAGACTTTTTGTTTTGTGTTCGTAGAGCATAGAGTTCATGTCAATTTAAAGGAGGTTTACATGAACAAAGCATTTTGATTTTATTTATTTTATGTTATTAGTCCCCATTGTAGGCATAGAGGGACTATAGCGATCGATAATGCGTTGACTACATATTAGTTTGTCCTTTGACCCAAAATATTTCCACAACACCTATTGTTGGAGCTATGGAATTAAAAGCATATATTTTTATTAATAAAAGGTAACATATATGTACTGATCTGATTGGATAAGAGATTGAAGGTCTTATTTCCGGCTTTTCTATTCCCAATGTAGTATATGGCAACATATCCAAATTTTTTCTCCTAGACAGTATTTGTTATTCATATATTTTTCGTCTATATTGCTTGAAGGTTGATTAATGCTATCATTAGTTCGAATGTTTGTATTAGCATTTTCTGCTAGGAGAATATATCTGTATGTTTTCATATGTACTAAGCATATTGAAATGTTTTGAAAGCTCTGTAGTGATTGAGAATTCCAGAGTTTATACCATGTTTGGCAGATGTGTATTTGTTGAAATGTATTGACACTTATTCCGAGATGCGTCAATAGGCCTGAAATCATAAATGTTAACATGATACGACGTCCTCCAACACCCCTGACAACTTAAATGTTTGCATACGAAAAGGTCCTTAGACAGCCTGGCAGTCTTAAATGTTTATGTAAATACGCTTCTTGGAGTACATTTTTCCTCGAAATTTTATTTATAGTTACAACGAATTTGCACAATCTTGTTTGTCCACCGCCAGTTCGACAAACATTGTATGTTTCATCCTTGTTCCTCCATTGAAGCTACATACATTGTTTACTAGTTCAATGACTGCTTCTTCTTCATTGGTTTGTCGGATGCTGCCATTGTATGTATTATCTTCATAATCGTTGAAGCTACATACATTGTTTACTGGTTCGATGAGTGCTTCTTCTTCATTGGTTTGTCGGTTGCTGCTTGTTGTTGTTTCACTGGCGATTCAACCTGCACATTTGCATTTCATTGTTTCGGAGTAACGATGCCATAGTTTCATTTTGTATTCCTTGTTTGTTGTTCAGTGTTTGCAGTTTGCAAGTAAGAATGTTTTCTTATTTGTAGTCGCATGTTCCTTGTATGTTTCTAGTTCCTTCTGTGCTTGGGCTGCAGTTTCGTAATCGTTGGAGATACATATGTTGTTCACTAGCTCGGTGGTTCTTGCTGGTTCATTGGTTCGTCGGTTGATGGTTCTATTTGTTTGGATGGGGTTTTCACTTTGGGGCCCTGGGGGTGTAATTCAACCTGTTCGTGCTTTCTCGTTTCTTTGGTCCTTGTTGTTTTCTTTTGTTTGATTCGGCCTTACAGGGTTGCGGTGCAGCAACAATGGTTGGAGGTTTTCTTTTTCCTTTTTTTTGGATTGTTATTGTTTTTTGGGGGCGCTTTACAGTGTTCAACCCCTGCACCCACGAGTCGACATGAAGTTGTGTTATTTTCCATGTCTGTCGAGGGCGATATCTGTTATTCTGTGAGATTTTTCTAGTGATCCATTCCTGCCATGAAAGAAGATAGTTGCATGCAAAATTGTTGGAGGATTACATGTGAAGTTAAAATATCCGTTGTTTTTTTGTTGGAATAAAGCATATGTATGCAGGCTAGATTTATAAACCATGTATGGTCAGATGTGAAAATATGACATTACATGTTCTTTCTCCTCTACATAGACTGGTGTGCGAATGATACAATTTGTGTTGTGCTTGAGATATGATTTGTGCAGCAACGATTCTGCAAGATTATACTTTGATGTCTGGAAGCATGTCTGAGTGGCTTGCTAGGGAAAACTGAGAACTTGTATTGTGGGCACAATAGTTTGTGTAGAGGATAAAGAACATGGTTAAAGGGAATATGTGGATAAATTGCCAGGGAAAACCATAAATCGTTTAGCTGCGGCCATGCAATTGCGTGATATTTTGTGCCTTGTAATATATTTTGGCTAGGGAAAAAAAATCTACACGTTTACAACGATGGATAGAGAAGCGCAAATGTTCATGTTTTTGCCTTTTTAGAGTGTTCATTTAGTCAGTTTTGTTGTATTTACATATTTCTTGTTCTTTGGGGAATACTAGATTGCATTGATGTTCATTGAATTTTGTGTGTTCCCATATTCAAATAAACAGAGTAGCTAGAGAAAATGAGGGAGTCTTGACTGCATCGGCTGAAGAGGATATAGAAAGGTGCATGCTTGTACTGTTGTTTCATATTGCGTTGTTTTGTATTTCATTTATGGTCTGTATATGTGTTGAACTAGTTGCGTGCCTTCCTACATGGTAAGTTAACTTGCTTACATGCATACCTTCCTGCATACTAAGTTGGTTCATGTCCTTTGTGTTTGCGCTGCAATGCTACATTTAAACAAACATAATGGATGGAATGGACGAAGGGCTCTTTGGCAGGTAAATAGACCTGTTTATCTTTCTTTTAGATGTTTGTCTTCATACTAACTTGCCTTTGTGTCCATTGCATCTTTGACATTGCTTCCTTGGAAAAAACAAATTTCTTGGACAGGGAGATGAATTGTTCTGTGTAACGGCAGAGGGTTCTGTGGTGCAATCTTCTAAAAGGTATGCCAAGTGTGCTGGTGAATTAAATATACAAATCAGGTGGGGGCATATAATATTAGACTTGAAAATGATGAGTTTGCAGTAATGGGCCTTTCTGCGCTCCCTATTTCTACTTTTCCCATTTTCTATTATCCCTTTTGTTTTGTAATTCATCTGCCTAGTGTGCTTTTCAAAAATTCCTTCGTGCACCAGTTGGTGGACTAACATATTCACATATGTGGTGGTGCTTCCACCTTCTTCCATAGTTTCCCACATTCTCAATTGCAGGTGCTAAGCTAGAAGGTCAAATATTTCTCCCTTGCCCTTCGGGGGTCCATGATATAGAGATTGGCCATGGTGCCCCATGCTCACACCCTGTTTACTATTAAACATTTTTGCGGTTAAAAATTTCAGATGCATAGAGTTTTGCGGGTATTTGGTACTTGCGGTGGACAATATACAATGCATATACTTGTTTAGTCCTGATGTTCATCTGCACATGCTTGCATCAGAAAAAGTTGGACTAGTGACATGGGCATGAGCAGTGTGTCATCCCAGACATTGGCAGACCGACAAGGCCAAAGGTAAAGATGCATATGCTCTACTCTTGCTATGTTTACTAAACAAATTTCCTGGCCTATATATTCATCTATGGCATGGTTTAGAGGAATATATTCATCTATATGTTGATTTCATCTACAATAAATGGTTTGCAACTTGCAAGAAGTATCAACAAGTACAAGAGAGACGCTGAATGTGTTGCATGTTCTGCAAACTAAGAGGTGTGCTTGCAAAACTATGGCTCCATAGTTCATCAAAACTATGCATGTACTTGTAGCACACTACCATTCAATTTAGTTTTCCTATTCAAAAAATGTCATCAAGTCTAGAGTTGTGACATACAAAGTACTGTCAATAGAGGGCTTGAACAACTGCCAAACTGGACAAGTGTTCATCGGGGACATAATGGTTGTCTATAGCACCTACTTGGACAAGGAAAACAAACATAGATCCATTATGCGTGCTGACATGACAGACAAGGACACCATGATGATAGTCACACTGACTATTCCTCCACAACTTGTCCAGAAACATGCAGTAAAGATATTTCCGCGTAATGGAATATCCATTACAAATTTTAATATATTGCCCAAAACAGTATATGACCGTGGTGATTTTGATCGAATAATTTCTCTCAACGAAACAAGCTTTGTGGAAAAAGTTCCCGTTGTTTGTTTAGAATATCATTTCGTCCCGAACTCGACCATTAGCTAGCTTGCACAGAGCATTGATATTTACCCAATCGTAACAATTGGGGTTGTTGTCACACTAGCGAGAAAATTTGGTTCTCAACACATTCTCCATATAAAGGATGGAGAGTCGGACAATGACAAGGCAATGGTACGTCTTTTCAGATTCAGTTTTTTCCTTTAGTTTCGCATGTGCATGTATGTCAGATAAGTTACACAAATATTGTAGTGTTCCATGTTGCAGCTACAATTGTTCGATACGTATTCAGATTTGTTTCCTTCAATGGAACAATAATTGCATAGAGGGCAGATTCCACTTATGTTGTTCAAAAATATAACAAAGAAGAGGGATGCTAGAGAAATGATCTTTCGAACAACCCATGCAACATTTGTAACAGAGTTGTGAGCAGACATAGTAGAGGATCTGAACAAATTAGCTTGTTGTACAACTATTTTGCATATATGATGCAGGAGCATCTCTCCACGTCAACCAGCCAGCCAACCAACCACGTCAAGCGCACGCATTCAAAGCTAAAGAAGAGGCGCAACCTCATTTAAATTTGAAATTGAATGTAATTAAATGTTTAAGCTGTTGAGTTGGGAAGCCATGCCTTTGCACAGGCTGTAGATAAGAAGGCCTTTAATGTTTGTAAGGCTGAGATCTAGATCCAATGCTGGACTAGATAGCCCATTCAATGTAATTGAATAGGGTAGGTAGTTTGGAGGGAAGAGCTTGAAGAGCCCCCTCATGTAAAAAGATCAATTGTATCTCTTTGATAGTTAGAGAATGGAGTTAGAGTCTGCGAGTAGAGAGCAGAAGAGAGAAGAGCTGAGACCTTGTTACAGGCCGAGCTCAGGAACACCTTTGTACAAACAGGCATTTTCCATTTAATAAAACAAAAGTAGTTTTTCCTGCATGGATTTTGTGTTGAATGAATGTCTGTGAGTGTTTTTTATATGATGTGAATGTATGTTATGTTTATGCATTCTGCAGGAGTTGTTTGGTTTCAGGCTTGAGAGGTCTTTGAGGTTTCATGTCAGGAGGGCATGACAGAGTACTGCGGTCTCTGAATACCAGTGCACAGAGGATGCACTTCTAAATTACGTGGGTTCAGACAAAGACGTGCTGCGGCACAGAAACTGAAGTCAAAAGCTCGAGAGGAAGACCTCAAGGTTGTTGAATACCTTGGAGGCAAGGCTGTGGAGAAGAACACAGTTGCAGACAGAATCACTGAGGATTCTGTGAATCTTTGCCAAGTGAGCATTGAGCATATGCACAAGGTGCATTGTGAAGAACTCTGTTGTGAGTTCTTAAGAAGTCAGAATCACTGAGGATTCTTGACACTCTGCCAGCAGGGCATTGAGCATAGGCACAGAGTGTTGTAGAAGAACTATGTTGTGAGTTCTTAGGGATAAACAGAATCACTGAGGATTCTGAGAGCTCTGCTAAGTGGGCATTGAGAAGGCGCATAGGGTGCACAGAAGAAGACAAAACTGTTGAACGTTCTAGGAGAAGACACTCTGCTAGGAGGGCATTGAGACATTGTGCAATCAGGCACAGAGAAGAGAAGATAACTCTTTGAGTTCTAAAATTGAGAAGGAAGAATCCACTGAGGGATCTTCACAGGGTTGTTGAGCACCCTACAGACTCAGCAAGAGGTTGCTTGAGGCAGAGGATATCTAGGAGGGCATCCAATTTCTCCATCTGAGGGAGAAGGGAAGAAAGACAAAATCCCTTAGGGGTCTGAGTGTTTGAGAAGCTCAGGAGAGATAGCACTGTGTGTGCATGAAGACTCTGTAGAGGCGCAAAAGTCAAAGAATCACTTGCGGATTCAAAGGAGAAGCTCAGGAGGGCCAACGTTTTCATATACGTGCAGGCGAGAACTCACAGTCATGGAGTTCGTGGAGACGAAGGAAAGGTCGAGGCCTTTGAGGACTTGGAATTCTCCCAAGGCTGGGAAGAAAGCATAGCAGCTCAAGAGGGAGCACAACAATCGTCAGATCGGCCGAAGAGATCTGGACCGTTAGTTTCTACATCCAGGAAGGAGCAGGAGAACCACACAGAAGAGGAGATCGTCAGTCGTCGAATCTCACTCAGATACCCATCAGCCGTTGGATCGGGTGAAGGCGCGCAGAGTTTAACCTCTGGAGTAAGTGTACAGGAAGAACAGATTTGAACCGTCAGATCTTGATAAAATTACCCGTCAGCCGTAGGATCAAACAGGAGCTGCACGAGGTTTACCATTGGGAATAGCCGAAGGGAAAATCCCGACAAGAGGTGTAGCCATCGGGATATCGGCACTCGGGATATCTGAATTCTCGAGGTCGGGAAAGTCGAGACACTTCAATTCTCGAAATAACGAGAAATGATCTGAGTCGTCTGGTAGTGGAGACGCGTGGCGGAGATCGAGTGCCCATCGGTACTTTGGCGCATCGGAGTTTGGCATTTCACGAGTCCTGAGAACGAGGCGTCTGGGACATCAAAAGTCATGAATTCGCGAGAGTCGATTGGGACCATCCAACATAGGAGGACGCTTGGACAGGAGATCGAGTAAGTCCACCTTGAAAACCCCGACAAAAATCTGTACCGCCCATCTGTAGGGGATGCGCGGCAGCAATCGGAGCCATCGGGGAAAGTCCTGACAGAAAATCGTCTATCGGCTAATTGGGAATCGGGATATCGGGAATCCCGTGGACAAGAAGTCCAGATATTTTGGAACTGTGAAGTCTGAAACCCCGACAAGGAGGAAAGTTCCATCATGGGGCCAGCTGTCAGCATAGCGGAGAATTGGGAATCGAGAGATCGGAATTCCCGAGAGCAGGTGCATTTCGGTATTTGAAATCCTGAAAACGTGAAGAGAGATCAGGACCGTCCATCTTGAGGGGACGTATGGCAGCGATCGAAGCCATCGGGAAAGGTCCCAATAGGAGAGTCTCATCGGGAAATTGGGAATCGGAGGATCGCGGATCCTGAGGGCAAGTGCATTTCGACACTTGAAATTCTGAAATCCCAATAGGAGGATATAAGGCTGCGGTCTTATGAGAGCGGTCATATGGACCAGAGAGGTTAGTCAGGTGGGGCTAAGGATGAAAGGAGCGCATCGGCAAATCGAATATCTGGAGTCCGCAAGGACAGGGAAATCTCGACATCGGGCATTAAGAAACCACGAAACCCAAAATTAAGATCGGGAAAAGGTCACAGGCACATGCAGAGGCCGTGACAGAGAGAAGAGAAGGACCTGTGGATTGGGTTTTCATCAGAGATTCCAGCAGGGAATCAGAAGAGCTAATTCAGCTCGCATGAGGATTTGAACGATCCTGTGAGCAGGGGCACGACAAGGGTGTGGTTGTGTCTTTACTGCATCAGTATACATCCACAAAATCATTCTCACTTTGCTTATATAAATAGCCTTCAACAAATTTCTGCACCTTCTTATTTTTATTTTATTTTTTTAAAGGGGGAGGGGGTGTAGTTGTGTATTATATTGTTCAATGTATTAATCCCTTTGATCGCGTTCCTAGGTTGAAGGTATTTTAGTTGCAGCCAATGTGTACTCAACCCCCTTTAAGCCTATATGTGCAAAATGCAACTCCATTACTTCTGCCTCCACTTTGATAACTGACGATACAATTATGATACGGTGAAAAATGTCCATATATATATGGACATTTCTTGAATGATGTTATCCGAACCGTGGGCAACACAACCGTGCATTGTTAGGCAACCTCTATTACAAAAAGTGCTTCCTGAGTTGGAAGAGTTGTCGTATGAAACATATCTACAGAAAAATCCAAGCAATGTCTACATGCTGCGACAACTTCGGGTACACAACAAATTCACCTTGAATGAGGACAATGCAATTTTGAATATCGACTGAAGAAGGGGAAAAAAAATATCAAACTTTGACAGAAAACGAAAATACGTCATCTGTATCTATAACATTTGTTCAACATCCAGATGAATGTTCGTTGGACTTGGCCCATATCTCTGTAATCCCCATATATCACATGGCCCTGGTTATTTTCTACTGGGAACATATACCAGAAGAAAGAGAAAAAGAATGGGGTGACATCTTTTATTTGTACATCAAATTGTTTGGTGCAAAGGTCGATGGGTTATGCTCTATGGAACCTTCTGGGAACTTGCTTGCATCCTGTTTAAAGTATGGTTGGTTCTTGGTTTTCTGCTTTGTCTGTCAATTTGTATACCCTGGAACTCGAACTGTTCTTTGGAGCACACGAAACAATATAATTGAATTATTTAGCCAGTTGGATCGTAGATCTGCCTGATAATTTCTATGGTGTTGTGACGCAAATGTACTATGTACAATGAATATATAGTGTGTGAAGTGCAACTGTCCTATCATAGCAACAAGAGGCTCTTAAAATTCAAATTGGTTGTTGTTTTGGCATTTTTTGCTTATTCGATGAACTTGGAAAAATTAATATCATGGAATAATTTGAAATGAATAAATATATACTGTGCAGAGTGAAATTGTGCTATCATATGGACAAGAGGGTGTTAAAATTCAAATTGGTCCTTTTTATGCTTGCGGTGATAGAATTTAAAAAAAAAAAAATTTTGTTTGCTTCATTTTTTTACAAATAAGCGATTGAACATCCTTTAATAATTTAATGTAATTCACTTGTACAATATCAATAGTTAATATTAATAATTTAGTATTTGAAAATAATGTTTTTAGATAAATTTAGATTGGATGAGAATTCCTAAACAATTTCAATCTCAAACCCATGAGACGTGGAGTCCACAAGTCCACCTGTCAATTTGTATATCGCGAAATTGTGGGTGATATTTGCAGAACACAGAACAAAAGAGGCTCAAATTTTAGCCCACCAGGCCGAGAACCCGCGATCCAAAAAGTTCCCAAGTATGGAACGAGGGATTCACATATGCTCTATAAAATCTTGTCCATACTTTCTAAAAGTACATGTTAACTATGTATTGGTCGTTTGTCGGAATACATTTATATTAGTCCCCCGATCAGATTGTACAAAAGTTCTCATCTAATTAAATTCTGCAATACCAAAAATTAATATTAATAATTTAGTATTGAAAATAATTTTTTTAGATATGTTATATAGTTGATAGGGTTTAACATCTATAAACAATGGAAAACTTGAACCCACCAGCCCTGAAGTCCATCTGTCAATCTATATATCGCAGAACTCCAACTTCTCTTTGGAGGACAGGGAACAATGAAACTGCAATGTCGAGGCAACAAGCTCGCAGGTCCACTTGTCAATTTCTATATCGCAGAATTGTGAATGTGTTTGTACAATGCGGAATAATAGATGCCCAATTTTCATCCCACCAGCTCCAGAGCCCCTAATAAAAAAAATTGGCTAAATATGGAATTCATATGGGATCTCTATGGGACAATAAAAGTGAAATGTTCAGCCAAACAACTCGATTCTACCTGCCAATTTGTATATCAAGGAAGTTTGGGTGCTATTTGTAGGGCACGGAATAATAAAACCTCAATTTTCATCCCACCAGGCCGCCAACCCGCGATCCAAAAATCACCTGAGTATGGAATAAGGAATCCACATATGCTCTATGAAATCTCATGTCCATACTTTATAAAAGTGCATGTTTACTATGTATTGCTCGTTTGTCGGAAAAATTTTATATCAGTCGATTCACCAAAATGAACAAACTTTGTCCTCTGCTTAAATTCTACAATATCAATATGTAATATTAATAATTTACTATTGAAAATAATGTTTTTTTATAAGTTGGATAGTTGATATGGATTTCCATCCGTAAACAATGGAAAATTTGAACCCGCCATCCCTCGAGTCCATCATCGAAGAAGCCCACAAGTCCTCCTATCAATTTGTATATCGTGGAAGTCTGGGTGGTATTTTTAGGACATGGAACAATAGAGACTCTATTTTCATCCCACCAAGCCACGAACCTGCGATTCGAAAGGTGCCTAAGTATAGAATGAGGGATCTGCATATGCTTTGTAAAATCTCATGTCCATATTTTATATAATGACTCATGTCTTGAAATTCGCCTGTCAATTTGTATATCATGAAAGTCTAGGTGCTATTTGTAGGACACGGAACAATACATACTCAATTTTCATCCCGTCAGGCCGTGAAACCACCATCAAAAAAGTGCCCAAGTATGGAATGACGGATCCACATATGTTCCAGAACAATAAAAATTCAATGTTCAGCCAAAATAAGTTAGTGTTGAAAATAATGTTTTTTTATATGTTGGATAGTTGATAGGGATTGTGATCTGTAAACAATGGAAAATTTGAACCCTCCATCCCTCGAATCCATCAGCGAAGAATCCCACAAGTCCTGTCAATTTGTATATCGCGGAAGTCTGGGTTATATTTGTAGGACACAGAACAATAGAGACTCTATTTTTAGCCTGCTAGGCTACGAACGCGCGATCCAAAAAGTCCCCAAGTATAGAATGAGGGATCTGCATATGCTCTATAAAATCTCATGTCCATATTTTATATAGAGACTCATGTCCACAAGTTTTCCTGTCAATTTGTATATCACAGAAGTTTAGGTGTTATTTGTAGGACACATAACAATATATACTCAATTTTTATCCCATGAGGCTGCAAACCCACCATCCAAAAAGTTCCCAAGTATGGAATGATGGATCTACATATGTTCTAGAACAATAAAAATGTAATGTTCAGCCAAAGTAATTTCGTATTGAAAATAATGTTTTTTTATATGTTGGATAGTTGATAGGAATTTCCATCGGTAAACAATGGCAAATTTGAACCCACCATCCCTCGAGTCGATCTGCGAAGAAGCTCGCAAGTCCTCTTGTCAATTTGTATATCGCAGAAGTCTGGGTGGTATTTGTAGGACACAGAACAATAGAGACTCTATTTTCAAGCCTCCAGGCCACGAACCCGTGAAAAAAAAGTCCCAAGTATCGAATGACGGATCTGCATATGCTCTGTAAAATCTCATGTCCATATTTTATATAGACTCATGTCCACAAGTCCTCCTGTCAATTTATATATGGTGGAAGTGTAGGTTCTATTTGTGTTCGACAACACAGGTATTCCAACAGAGGACGAACACCTTTAGTAACCACTCACATAACCAGATCAAATATCAACACACCAATGTTTTAATGTGGTAAAACCCCTATGATGAAACATCCATGACCCCAGCCAACGCGACCACTTGGAGAAGTTAATTAATGCAAAGAAAAAGATTACAGAGAGATTTTACAAGAGAGTTTCTCACAATCAATCATCAACAAATGACCCTCCATGCTCTTTAAATAGAGATCATGGACCAATCAGGTGTTAAGCCACGAATCAATGGTCATTAAGATCGAGGAGAGTATGAACCATCGAATCACTCCATGTCGGGAACATATCGTGACCGTCGAATTTCCTAACTACAAATGCATACTAAAGAAACACACTAAGAAACACACTTTTACCTAACGACATATTAGACCA
>ML778937.1:1475967-1496038 GCA_009831015.1 Picea engelmannii
TTCATCACTGCTTCTAAAGCTGCCATCTTCTTGAAACATTTGGACTCATCATGACCATATTTATCAAAAAAGTTGCAATGTCTGTTAGTATTCTTACTTTTATATTTTTCTCCTTTTTCACCAGTAGGAGCTGAAGTTGTCTGAGCAGGTTTGGGACCCTTATGTTGTTTGTTGTTGTAGCGAGGATGTTTCTTCTTGGTATACTTGGGTTTATCTTTCTGCTGGGCAACTAAGGCTTTGTCGGAGGGACCTATAGTGTTGATCACTCCAAATTGTACAAGCTTATCTTCCTCTCGAATCAAAGAAGCACAAAAGGACTCAAGACTGGGTTTTTCATAAACTTTTTCACCTAGAGCCTCTCTCATGGCATAAAAGGTAGATACAAACATAGAATATGAACTACCTAACTTAGAAAGAATAAGATAGATGCAACGCTCTTCCTCCATCTTTATCTTACATTCTTCACATAAAATTATGAGTGTTTTAAACCTAGATAGATAGTCTTCAAGGCAAGAAAAATCATTTGGACTCAAGGTTAGTATTTGATTTTCTAACTGTTGTGCTCGAATAATATTGAGTTTACCAAACATATATTCAATCGTGTCCCAAGCTTCTTTGGGGTCATCAATATCTTGAAGGTGGTACCTTAAATCAGGAGAGATGGAAATTTCGATTAGTCCACGTTCTTTTTCATTCCTATTATCCCACTTGGCTTTCTTATCAACATCAGTGGGTGCTTTTTCCTTTCCCAAGGTAATCCGGTACAAGCCTTTACTTCTCAATAAATCTTCCATATGAGATTTCCATTGGAAGTAGTTGTTGTTGGTAAGCAAGACAATACTTGTAGAATCCATATTAAATAGGCAGATAATTTGGATTTAAAAATTGAAATTTATGATCTAGATGGAAAGCGCTCGAAAAGTTATGTGGTTTAAAAAAACCCGGCACTGAAAACGGACTTCCGATGTTAGAGTTATGCCCTTTTAAAAAAAGGCACAATCGGTAACCAAATGACCATGTGATTGTGTAAGTTGATTTATGAAGTGACCCACTTTTATAAAGAGAAGTGGGGATCACTTTTACAATGAAGTCACTTTATAATAGAAAAATTGCATGCAAAATAAATAACTCTAAAATAAAATATTAAAGCTACTTATAGTGATTCACTTTTATACTTGAATTGAAATACACTTTACAATTTTAGCATGAACTTTTTCAAAAGAAGTAACAAAAGAGAGACTTGAACACAAGACCTCTTACTTAATAAGGCAAATTTTAACCAAATGATCTAGAAAAACATATTGTAATGTTCAGAAGGAGGATTTTTGTTGTTGTTGAAGATGGCCTTGGAGAGCGTGCTAAAAAAAAACTATTTTCACACAAGAAAAAAAATTCACTTCTTGATGACAACAAGGGTTAGATCTCGGTTAGCTTACTCGGAAGATGCACCTTTTCCTATCTGTTTCTGATTTTCTGAGATCTCACAGGGCACGGGGCAAAGAGAATACACAGATCTAAAAGAGTAGCAACCCGGAAATAAATAAAATAAAACCAAAACAAAACCAAAATACTACTCTGCAAAAATTTAAAAAAATGTGTATTCAAGCTTTATACCTCCGGATCTGACAGTAATGGCCGTATCTCGGGCAAACAGAAACCTTTTTGAGTGAAATGAAAAGTGTTTCTGAATGAAACAAGTACTCCGGAAGAAATGAAATAGTCCTCTCAGCCCATAAATGTACGAAAATGATAGAAATTGGAGATGAGGAAACTCGGCTTCACAATCTCGATCTTCAACAGGAGCGGGTATTCAAACAAGCTCTGATACCATGTTCGAAAACATAGGTATTCCAATAGAGGATGAACACCTTCAGTAACCACTTACATAACCAGATCAAATATCAACACACTGATGTTTTCATGTGGTAAAACCCCTATGGGGAAACATCCACGGCCCCAGCCAACGCGACCACCTGGAGAAGTTTATTAATGCAAATAAAAAGATTACAGAGATATTTTACAAGAGAGTTTCTCACAATCGATCATCGAAAAATGACCCCCCATTCTCTTTAAATAGAAATCATGGACCAATTGGGTGTTAATCCACATATCAATGGTCATTAAGATCAAGGATAGTATGAATCGTCGGATCACTCTCTGTCGGGAACATATCGTGACCGTCGAATTTCCTAACTGCAAATGCATACTAATTCATACTAAAGAAACACACTAAGAAACACACTTTTCCCTAACGACATATTAGGCCAAGTAGATCTTAACTAACTCCTAAGTGTCTAAATATCCTAACAATTTGTAGGACACAGAACAATAGATACTCAATTTTCACCTCGCTAGGCCGCGAACCCGCCTTCCAAAAAGTGCCCTTGTATGGAATGATGGATCCGCATATGTTCTAGAACAATAAAAAATGCAATGCTTAGCCAAGTAGCTCGCAGGTCCTCTTGTAAATTTGTATATCATGGAAGTCTGGGTGCTATTTGTAGGACACAAAACAATAGAGACTCTGTTTTCAGCGCACGAGGCCGCAAACCCGCCATCCAAAAAGTGCCTAGGTATGGAATGAGGCATCCCCATATGCTCTAAAAAATATTTGCATAAGTGTAGGTGCTATTTGTAGGACACAGAAGAATATATACTCAATTTTCATCCCGCCAGGCCGCGAACCCGCGATCCAAAAACTGCTCAAGTATGAAATGAGGGATTCACATATGTTCTATAAAATCTCATATCCATACTTTATAAAACTACATGTTTACTATGTATTGCACGTTTTTCGGAATACTTTTATATCACTCGGCCAACCAAATTGTACAAACTTTCTCGTCTAATTAAATTCTGCAATATCAATACTTAACAGTAATAATTTACCCGAGGTCCTCTTCAGAATTTGTATATCGTGGAACTGTCGATGCAATTTGTAGAGCACAGAACAATAGAGGCCCAATTTTTTTCCCGCTAGCCCGAGAGCCCCCGATCCAAAAAACTGGCTAACAATGGAATTAATACATAATCACTATGGGATAATAAAATTGCAACGTTGAACCAACCAACCCTCAAGTACACCTATCTATCTGTATGTTGTGGAAGTGTGGGTGCTATGTGTAGCACACAGAACGATAGAGGCTCAATTTTCAACCCGCCAGCCCGAGAACCCGCAATAGAAAAAGTTCCTAAGTATGGAATGAGGGATCTGAAAATGTTGTATAAAATATCATGTCCATACTTTATAAAATTGCATGTCTATTATGTATTGTTCGTTTGTCACAAAACTTTTAAATAACTCGCCCGAGAAGATTATACAAACTCTCTCGTCTAATAAAATTTTGCAATATCAATATGTGATATTAATAATTGAGTATTGAAAATATTGTTTTTAGACATGTTAGATAGTTGATAGCGCAGAACTCCGAGTGCTATTTAGAGGACACAGAACAATCAAAGTGCAATGTTGAGCCATCCAGCCCGCAGGTTTGCTTGTCAATTTACAAATTTCGCGACATACAAATGGACGACCAATATGTCACTGAGATGCAATATGACCATTGACCATTCATGTCTCTTGGGTATATCTTCTGCCATTTTTCTTTTCAAACCCGCCCCACCGCTTTCCATTGGTATATCTTGGAATCGGTTTCTCCATTACCGTTGCCTTCATACTTGTTTCCAGATATGAAATAATTAAGCTTTAATGCTAGTAGCCATCCTGTAGGAACCGTTAACATTGTCATTAATGTCCAGAAATCAGGAGAATATTTGTCATTAATACAAATTAAACTAAGATTTGCACACAACTATGTTATCCTTTCCAAGTATTCATTTGAAAGGCGATGCAATATTTTTTTTGGGTGCGTGGACGGGTTGGTGATTTTAAGAAATTTCTAATTCTTAATCTCTTTTCGTCGTCACCGCCACCTTCACACTTTTTTCTAATTGTGCAATTAGTAAGTTATCATGGTGACAACTCATTCCGCACGAGCCCTGGAAACTATCATTGATCAACAAAAGGCTCGAGGAGATATTCCATTGATAGGAATTAAACCATAATTTGTGGAGGGTTATATTATCCCTCCCCGATTTTCATTTCAAACATCGTCTCCAACAAATGGAAATTCTTAATAACTTCTGTCGGCAGTTATCTCCACACACAGTAAACACATTGGGGCATAATGGCTAGAGGTTCCACTATTCCAGGGCATATTCTTACTATTCATCTCCCTTCGCCCAGGAGAAAACAAGGAGATGGTCCCTTGATACATCGACATATATATTTCAAGCCAAAAAATTCCATGGCAAGCCTGGGTCCTCAGACAACCTGCCCACTTGCAATCATGGTTGTCGCAGAAGTTGATGCCATGAATTGTAAGCCAGAAGAAGATGATCTGATGGACGGTGATACAACAATGGATGGTGTCAATGTAGAGAATCTTCCCACTCCTGCGCCCAAATTGAAATCAACCATAACGAATGAAACTTCCTGGCTCGATGATGGCGGTGATGGCAACACCAAAAGTAGTTTCAGAAAATAAATTGAAGGTGAACGCAACAACCACCTTGGAGTGTGAAAGTAGGAATTCCAGAGTTCCAAATTAGTCTGTTCTGGGTGGAAGAGTTTCACTGTAAAGAAATGATATGTTGATGCTCCCAGAGATATATTTCAAGAAAAAAAAATGATTAACATCTTTGGGAATCAAGTCCAAAACTCTCGTTGTTGCAAGGCATTTTCCTACTATTCATCTCCTTTTGCCCAGAATGGACTAATTTGGGCCTCTGGAATTCTACGTGCAAGCTCTGCTACTGAATTTTTTTGGACTATGTAGAGGCGGTTTCAACTAAGGGTTGTTCCACTTTCCCTGCAACCATTTTTGTTTTCTTCCTCAGGGGAAGCTTGTGAAAAATATCAATTTCAGCACACGATTATTCATCGAGGAGAAAACTGCAAAGATCTTGCATACTATGGATCCCGTGCATGTGTTTGTCGCAGATACCTTCAATGTTTTGTCCCGAACAACTGGGTCCAATTTCTAAGGATAGATGTACAATAATCGTTGTTTTTCTTATTTTTTTAAATGGATTTTCTATTAAAAAATATGTGCCTTGGACTCTTCGATGCTACCTCTTTTCTTGGTTTAACACATGTTCTAATTGGCATGGTTCGGTGCTCTCGTACTTGTATGATATTGTTTTAACTTAGATTTTTTTTTTCTAAGATGGAACATCTAACAATTATATGCCAATGTACTGTGTGAATCCACCATCTTTTTATGCAAACAAAAAATGGAATACATAGTTTCAAACCAACGTTCAATTGTATTCGTGATGCAGATAGAACAAAGCAATACCAATGTACAATGTTGTAGCAAAATTATTATTCTTGTTTTTAGACATGCAATTATTAAGTTTTAATGCTAACAACCCATAATGCAAGAAGTTTGATACTTGAATTAATATGTTGCACTCATGGAAGAGTGTATCAAGAACACAGTTACAGTCACACGTTCCAATAATTAAGTTTAGTATTTAAGTTAATATTTTACAGTCATGGAAAAATGTATCAAGAACATAGTTACACACGCATGTTGCAATAAAATCTAATCTTCAACAACGCATTTGGTGACAATTAGTAGAACATTATGGTTTTGAAACAATGGGGCTTCTTTGAAACCAATTTGTTCTTATTAAAACTACCTTCCGCCTTTCTATTTTCCCACTCTTTTATTCCCTCTAGTCTCTCTTCCTAGTTACTTAATCATTTCTCTCCCGAAAATTCTTTGCTCCGCAGCTTCGCCGATTCATGCATTTCACTGAAAACTTCCCAGAAATACAATTTAACCATCGGGTCCTTGCATATTTAGTGGAACTATTGTCACCCCATTTTGAAGCCCATATGTTCGCTTTCCATACTTCGCCATTTGTTCAAATTTCTTTGGCGGATCGTCGGTTTGGCGAGTTGAAGAAATATTCAGTTCGTAGTCGATGTTTCCTGTGCCTATACCCCTTTGCAATTAGAAGTTGGAAATTATATTTAAGATCTTATTGATACGCATGCAATTAGAAATTTCCCTATTCCATACTTAGTCACTTTTCCACAATTTCGTTAATATACAAAACGACCGTTGAACTGCCCCATCGTAATCTCTTCCGTTTTACACATTTTTCACTCAAAAATTTTGAAACATGAAATTTGATCGTGCAACACTCGGTTGTCCTGACTATCCCTGTAACCCTTTTTTGAATCTCATCCGACCGCTTTTCAAAGCTTTCCATTCTTTCCTTGCTCTCCGTCGTCTTCGTCACCTTCGCACTTGTCTATAATAAAGAAAATAAAAAGTTATATAAATATATATATATATATATATATATATACATATCTTGTTTCTAAATATGGAATTACAGGCATTTAATTCTAATAGGTCATCATGCAGAAATCGTATAGATTGGCATTCATGGGCGAAAGGCTCGAGGACATATCGTATTGATGCGAATTAAACCAAAATTTGCGGGGGGGATTATATTAAACCTTTCGAGTGTTCATTTGAAAATCATGAAATCTCGTTGACAAGGTGTGGCCTTCGCACGTTCACGAAACCTCCATTCCTTAATTTCCCTTCGCCGTACTCGCCACCTTCACATTTCTAAATATGCAATAAATAAACTTTACTGCTAACAGTTCATCATGCACCACCAATACAGATTGTCATTAATCAGCGAAAGGCTCAAGGAGCTTTCCCATTCATAAGCACTTAACCAAGATGTACCGAAAAGTTACATTATCGGCTCTAATTTTTCATTTAAACCATCATCTGTAGCAAATAAACCTTTTCATAAACCTATGGCATCAGCTTAACAACAGTTCTATGGAGATACAGTGAACATCTTCGGCCGCAAGGACCAAAATTTCCACTGGCCCAGGGCATTTTCTTATTACTCAACCTCTGCCACAGAGAACCAAGTAATTTGGACCTCCGGGATTGTTCATGCAGGTTGTGTCCCTGAGGTTTTTGACTATAAGGACTTGGTCTCTTGGTGCTCTGATAAATTTATTGCAGAGAAAATAATTATTCCACTGCAGGACCGCTCTTCTATTTCTTTGTCACCTCAGGCCTTCTGACAGATGTTGAAATTGTCGGAGCCAACATTGACATTCAGAGGAGAAGATTGCAAAGAGTTCCTAGCAAAGCATAATATTGGATTGGACCTCTTGCCCCTTTTTTTGTAAAAACCACATCTAGTTCGTAAAGATATTACAAGCATGCAGGTTAGTTCATTTAGAAATCCATTTCGCGAAATTGCCTGGTTGTTTACAAGAATAACGGGACAGGAGTCCACACCTACTGTTTCCCACATGGCTCTTTATATTTTGTATTTCACAGTCAACGAACAAGCCAATTTTTATTGGGGCAGGTTAATTTCCCATGAAATCTCTTCCCAATTGTCAAGCTACAAAAGGCAAAAGAAATTTTATATGTCATCCTATTTAGTTTTTGCAATAGCACATTCCGTTCGATTTCAACAACTGTCTTTATCCAAGAATGTCAACTGTGAATTCCACCCAGTAACGTTTCGATAGCAGGCCTTGTGGAAGCACAAGGCTTCCCGCTGTTTTTATGAGGTTTTTAATGGCTTCCTATCTGTTTTCAAAGTTTTGTTGTTAGCAGAAGATGCTCCCCGCATAGTTGAACATGAAACTAGTTTTTTGGACAAGAAGGGGACACTCCAACATTTGGATAATTACATTGTCATAAGAATTTTTCGCTCCACGGAATAGCCTGCTCTCCTTCCATGTCACAATACGGACAAAATGTTTGTTGCAAAAGTAGCACGTCAATACAGCTACTGGTTCCATCTGTTCCAAAGGAAGAAAAAAAAATAATTCATTCCTCTGCCTTTGAAAATAGGGGAGTTCGTGTTGAAAAACGTCAACAAAATTGATGATTTCGAAGCACATTCTAGCATCTCCAACCTAAGATATGATGAATACATAAGAGGATTCGACCCCTATGATATTTTAAGACAACATTTACAAACACTTGGCTTGGGTGATTTTTTTGTAAATAAACACCTGCCCAAAAACAAAGACAGTGGCGACGACGGTCCTGCCTCTGATGTTGACGAGGTAGAGACAGTGCAAAGCTGCACTAAATTATACAGGGAATAGGCGAAAGGACCTAGTGACAAGAGTTTTCAATCCGCAAATACCATTCCAAAAATAACGACATCTCGGAGAATCTCTCCAACGACCCATCACAGCAACAAAGAAACCCAGAGTTCTTCAAACAGAGGAGGAGATAATTACCCTCCTCACTCTAAAATTGATAGTTCTCACAAGCTTCCAGTAGAGAAGAAGAGAAAAAAAATATGGCGCAAGAGGAAGAGCTGAAAATTCAAAGTCAGAACATGGAACTTGACACTAATCTAGATACCATGATCTGCTTCCTTGATCATCTCGAAGACGCCATCCAATGGACATATCCGTTATCGAAAATTTTGATGAAGATGAATACTTCGTCTTCCAGAGCGTTGTTTTTTATAGACGAAACAAAAAATTGATAATTCAGAAAAAAAACAAATGTTAAAAATAAGAAAGACAAATCTCGTTCAAAGGTTGACATTGCCAACATGCAGCCATCCCAAATCTGTCAACTTCACACCGCGACTGAGGGGGAGGAATAGCTAATTCCTGAACAAAGAAAACACTTTATTATTCCGTTTCAATTCTTTCTTTCGGTCGGAGAAAACAACCTATTCTTTATTCATTCATTGAATGATAAATTACTACAAGTGAAGGAGATATATGATTGAAACGACGGACGATCCAATATTTGATAATCATATCTAAGATGACTGGAAAAGTTAAAACAAGACTAGATATGATTCGTCCATTATGGACAAAGCCAAAATTTTCGGTGGAGGCATCGAGACCGAGAATGCCAAACTGAAGAACCAAATAAAGGAATTGGAAGACTCTTTCATTCCTATGCCATTTCTTGTCGATCCTTTGGAAATAGCCATGCCTAGCACCCCTGCACCCAATGTAAAAGCATCCTCCACCCTGCTCACATCCTGTAAAGGATATGTGGAGAAAAATAAAAAAAAAAGAGTGTAACTGGTTACCGAGGCATGGAAAATATCACAAACCATCACTTCCCTTGGAACTAGGGCACATAGCTTTCTCAAGCTTTGGCAGGACGAATTAAAAGATGTAGAATTTTGTTTTTCAAAAATGACCATCCCTTTTGGCAAGATTGTCAACAATATGACAGAAACAAAAAGAAGAGAAGAAGATCTTCCATCAAAAAACCACATCGGCCAATTGAATGCATGTTGGAAATAAAAAGTAAAGAACCTGCATCTCATTGTTCAGTCATGTGAACAAGCCATATCGAAGAAAGATATATTATTCACAAAGCTGTCAAATATAGACTTGGCTGGGAAAACCTACGACTTCCAAGACCCCCACTTAACTTACTATGTTTAAGACCTTGTCTCTACAAAAGTTTTACAACATCCTTCAATTTGACCAAGCTCACATCCATGACTAGCTAGTCAAATATGCAATACAGAATGAGGAAAATCATCAGGCTCTCTCTAATCTTTCTATCGACTTCCTAGAATTAGAAAACAATCTTTTCATCATAAAAATATGGAATGAGATCAACGTCACCCCAATGACAGGATACATTGAAGAATGTCTTGAAAGGGTATTCAAACAGGTCGCCGACGAAAGGCAACATGTAGTTGCCAACATTTCAACAGCCGGGGAGGACATCGTTGAAACCGTAGTTGTCGGTGACATCAATGAAATGATAGCCACAAAAAAATAGCCAAAGGGCTCATATGTACCCTCACTGTAAGTTTACTCATCGCATCCTTTTTTGTTTATCAATCCAGTTATTCCAGTTTCTTAAATACATATGTATAGGCAAACACTTATACCTTTCCATTTATTTTCTTTTGCAGTTATTGCACTCTATCTTCTTTCCACAATGTCGTTTCTTATACATATTTCTCTAATGGTCTGTGGGATCCCCAATCCCAGTCTACATGACAAACACATTGAAATTCCGGCTCATATGTATCAGACTTTAACTTTTTTGTATATTTCAAAATTTCCAGTAGTATGTGACAAACTTTTATTTTTTGACAGATTTCAAATAAAAATGCATTTAAATTTTTATATGTTACAGACTCTATTCTTATCTTTCACCACTCTGTATGACAAATGCATTTAATTTTTTATATGTTACAAACTTTTATTCTTATCCTTCACCAGTCTGTATGCCAAATGCATTTACTCTTTTAAATGGTGCTCAACAATGCAAGCGTCATTTACTTATACCCAATGTTCACAAATGCATTTAATTTTTTATATTTCTTGTCTCCTATTAATTTTATCTCATCATATATTTTTATCTTTCACCAGTCCATGTGGGAAATGCATTTAAATTTCCAAATTTATTCTTCCACTGTCAACAAATTTTTTACTTTCTTATATACTTTCAAAAAAAATTGGTTTTCTATATACTTTCAAAAAATAGATGGTGCTCTGCCTACTAACCCTCATTTGTTTTTTCCCCATCTTCCATGATATACATGTTGCACACAACATTTCCATGATATAAATTTTGCACCGAACACTTCGTTTAATTTACAATTCGACCCCATTTTCCACAATTTGCTTTCTAACTTCGTTGGCAGGGACTACGCTACCACACAGCCTTGTTTATGATAGATTTGATTTTTTCCACCTATAAATATAAGGTATTTTGATTTGTACTCACCTTATGTTCGAGATGAACATTACATTACTCTTCTATGATAAGCTTTTATGAAATTCCATAAAATTCTTGTTGCATTATTTACTAGGTTAATATCATTGCTTTGTTATATGAATTCATTGATTAGAGATCAACATTACTCTTCTATGATAATCTTTTATGAAATTCTTGTTTAGAGTGGTATTATTTATTAGGCTAACACCATTGCTTTGTTATATGAATTTATTGTTATGTGAATTCATAAAATGTTTAATTTAAGTCTTTTGTTATTGGTTTATAATATGAATTTAGGAAATTCTTATTTCAAGCGGCCTTATTTACCATGTTAGTGTTATTGGTTTGTAAACGAATTCAAGAAATTCAGTTTATTTCAAGTGACTTTATTTACTATGCCGATATTATTTTCTATAATATGAATACACAAAATATTTATTTCTAGTGGCCTTATTTACTAGGCTTGCATTATTCTCCTGTAATTTGAGTTCATGAAATGCTTTTGTCTATGGGCGTTATTTACCAAATCAGTGTTATTGTTCTAAAATATGTATTTATGAAATGAAATGGTTGTTTCTTTTGGACTTATTGATCTTTCTTACATTTTTTCTGTAATATTGTATCCATGAAATCATATATGTGGACATATATTTTCTATGCCATTGTTGCTTTTGATACACATCAAAGTGGAATTCCTTGGGTCAAGTGAAAAAAAAGTAATGTTGGAAACAATTGTGACACAATTGCAAGAATTTTTCCAATGTGTTTTCTAGTCTCACATGGAAGCTTTCGTATTTTCTTGTTGAAGGTGCCCTCGCAAAAATCCGATCAACAATGTGTAGATATATTAGTTTGTTTTCCATTCATTTCATTGTGTATTTATTGTCATATTATTTAACCTAAATATTTTCCATCCACAATGATGTGTTTAACCATCCAATAATTCTCTACATCTGGCATCTGTATCGATGTTTGCTGAAAAATACGATCAAGAATTTTTGGCACACTAAAAGATATATATATATATATATATATATGAAAAAAAATTTAGGGAACATAATGGTTTTTCATTATCAATTGAGGATGCCATAAACAAATCTCTCAAGTTCTATTGAAAGTTTCTGATCCAGGTGAATATTGGTGGCCACCTGCCTATTCCACTTGGACCCACACCATTGTTTCTTTCATTTTCCTTAATTGTAGCACAATTTACTATTGTTAGCAGTTTTTCGGGTCCTGAACTTCCTGAGTCGTTTTGAGGCCCTAAATGACATTTTTTGGGCATGAATGCACCGAAGAATACAAGTCTGTTCTGGACTCGATATTTGATGCTAGTAGTGTAGTCCTTAGATATATATTTCTAACGATGTAGCATGTGCGTCAAACGAAGATAGTATGCCAAATTTACGACCCCGGGAAATTGATGTACCAATTTACCCCAATGGGGCCCATATTCTGGCATTTCATCTCCTAGGGTTAGGTTTTTGGATGCTTAGGGTTTTCCATTATTTCTCAATAATATATAGGCCTTCGAGCCTCATTGTAACACAGATTTCAGAGACCAGTAGCTGCCACATCTCTTCTCAGAGATAAGCTACCAATGCCCAAGCTATTTTATTTCCATTCTGTCTGTAAGCATATTTCAGTCATTTGTTGTTAATGAAATGAAGTTTTACTTTTGCTACATCTCTATGTTTATGTGTATTTATGTATTTCATTGTGTTCCTACATAAATATGGATCAGTGGTATCAGAGAAGTCTTCTCTTTCTCGATCCTTCTTTGCATGTGCCCAACGAGGTCGAGGTATAAGGAGTTAGGGCTCGATCTGGTTGAACCGTTGCAAGATCAGCCTCGCAAACCTTGACGGCTACCCATGGGGGAAGAAAAGAAAGATGAGGGAGCAAGAGATCCTATAAAATTATAGCTCAAGGAGGCCCTCGAGAAACAAAGGAACGTGATGATGAACAATTTTTCCCATATCCTTCAACAATTGCCCACTGACAACACATCTACATCCAACAACCACTCTGGAGGCGCCACTCCTTTTAAGGTACAAGTAAACTTTGGCATTCCCATATATGAGGGCCAAATAAATGCAGATGTCGTTGATAGATGGTTGAATTTGTTAGAAGGATATTTCTCGGTTCATGAATTTTCCGACCGAGAAAGGATTATTTTTGCACTCCTTAAAGCCGCCCCCCATGTCAAGGACTAGTGGGAAACCTACTGGGAGAAACAGAGCGAGGGAGAACCCTCTCTGTTCTCGGTCGCACCCACTTGGAATTATTTCTGAGACACCATCAAGGAACAATATTATCCCATGGGGAGCTATGAGGAAAAATACATGCAATGGACTATGCTACAGCAGCAAAGGGACCAAGATGTGCATGAGCTGACGAATCTATTCTATACCCTACGCACAAAGTTGGGTATCAAATATTCGGATAAACATTTGGTGTTAAAGTACCACAGTTGTCTTCATAGATACATTCAGGAGGAAATGGAGTTCCTCAACATCTCTTCTCTTGGTGTGACATACCGATATGCTGCGAAGATTGAGCAGAAGTTCAAACAGAAGAAACGAGACTTTGGGTCTGTAAAGTAGAAGCAAGGGAAAGGTACCCCTAAACCACCAAACAAAGGACCAAGCCAAGGTGGGGCGACCCAGGACAACCCATCAAAGCCACAAGCAAAGAACAACATCACGAAGCCAAAAAAGGACACGAGAAAGTGGTGTGAGTTCCATAAGAGCTCCACTTACAACACAAGTGAGTGTCGGGCCAAGCAGTCACTGATAGCCAAGTTGAAGGCTTCTAAATCGGATGTAGGCTCTTACTCTGAATCAGAACCTGACAAGGGGAATGATAGGGGGAAGTAGATTATCGATGCAGATCCCAACACCACCATTGCCACCACGAAGATCCAAAAGAAGGAACCAGAAGATCCAGAGGAGGTGAAGCACCTCTTTCATTCCCAGATGTGGGTAAAGGGTTCCCCATTGTAGTTCATTGTCCACAACGGGAGCCAGAAGAACCTCATCTCAGTAGAGGTCGTGAAATGGCTTGGCTTTCCAACCACAAAACACCCACAACCATACACCATCGAGTGGCTGCACCAAGGACATGACCTCCGCATAAGCCAACAATGTCGCCTTCCCTACAGCATCAAGCCCTTCACAAATGAGGTATTATGTGGCATTTCTCCTCTTGATGTTTTTGATGTATTATTAGGCCAACCATACTTGTGGAAGAGACATGTTGTGTATGAGTCCAGGCCCTGTGTTGTTATTATTAATATGGGCAATAAGTTGTACAGGATACCGGAAATAACACCGCCTACAACCATCTCTTTGGTTACTACAAAACAATGTAGTAAGCTCATTGTCAAAACCAGGAAATTTGTTTTTCTGATGATTTGCCCTCAGGGAAAGAAGAAGATTGTGGCCATGACCTCAAGACAGGGCCCCTCTGCATGAAAACAACATATGGATAAGTTCATGGAGGAGTACGAGGACATCTTCACCTCCCCCACAGGGGTGCCTCTACACTGTTAGGTGAAGCACCCCATCGATATGACCCCAGGTGCGTCACTGCCCAATGGACCAATCTATCGACGCTCTATTCTGGAGAATGATGAAATCAAGAGGAAGATTCAAGAGCTATTACAGAAAGGTCACATCCATCCAAGTTCATCGCCCTGTGGGAGCTTGATCGTGTTGGTGCGGAAGAATTATGGGACTTGGAGACTCCTCATTAACTATCAGGAACTGAACAAGATCATTGTCCGGAATAGGTACCCGATCCCATAGATTGATGACCTTATGGACCAACTCAAGGGGGAGAAATACTTCAGCAAGATCGACTTGAAGTCTGGGTATCACCAGGTACCAATCAAACTCTCCTATGTGTGGAAGACTACCTTCAAATCCAAGGAGGGTATTTTTGAATGGATGGTCATGCCTTTCGAGTTGATGAATGCCCCTACAACCTTCATGAGACTAATGGATGACATCTTCCGATAATTCACCAACTCATTTTTAGTGGTGTACTTGGATGAAATTCTGGTCTTCATCCAAACTTGGAAAGAGCACCTCCACCACATCTTACAAGTCCTCCAAACACTGTGGCAACACAAGTTGTGTGCCAATTTGGAGAAGTGCACTTTTGGCATGACCGAGGTTTAGTATTTAGGATACATTATTGATGAGAAAGGGGTGCATGTAGATCCAACCAAGATCCAATTCACTCGAGATTGGCCAGCCCCAACCACCCTAATAGAGATTCGCAACTTTTTGGGTCTTGCAAATTTCTACCATAGGTTTGTGTTGGGATTCTCTCATATCACTTGGCCCTTGAGTCAAGTCACCAAGGGAGGAGTGAAAGAAAAATTATTTTGGTCTGAATCTCAACATAAGGCATTCGATGATTTGAAGCGTCGCCTCTACTCTGCACCAATGCTCATATTACCAGACTTGCAACAACCATTTGAGATCAAGATAGATGCCTATGACTATGTTATTGGGGCAGTCCTTACTCAACAGGGGCATCCAGTGACATATCACAGTGAGACACTTTCTGACATAGTCCAGAAGTATCCTACTTATGATAAAGAGATGTATTCCATTATGCAGTTTTGCCAACAGTGGAAGCATTACATTTTGGGAAAGGAAATGGTCATCCACATAGACCACCGACCCTTGCAATTCATACAGACACAAGGGAAGTTGCAGAAGGATTACCATCAGAAGTGGTCCACATACCTACAACAATTTCATTTTAACATTAAGTACAAGAAAGAAAGCACCAATAATGTTGCAAACTGCCTTATCCAACCCCCTATCATGGTGCTAACCACGGTGCTCAACTCTTGTGGGCAAGAGACTTCCGATTGGACGCTTTTCTACAAAAGTGATCCAAAATTTAGCCACACATATAATACGCTCTTGGAGGATAAGAAAGTTCCTAATTTTCACCTCCAGGATGCCCTGCTATGTCAA
The DNA here is from genome assembly GCA_009831015.1 of Picea engelmannii. Lineage (NCBI taxonomy): Eukaryota > Viridiplantae > Streptophyta > Pinopsida > Pinales > Pinaceae > Picea > Picea engelmannii. The sequence continues at coordinate 1,491,755 of ML778937.1, forward strand.
CTAGGACATCTTTATGTTCCGTCAAGCGAGCGTGCCAAGATGATTTGGGAGGCGCACTATAGTCGGGTCGCTGGGTATTTCAGGGTCGAGAAAACCGTGGCAGTTATACAAAAGTATTTCTATTGGTCGAACCTTCAACAGGAGTTCGGGAAGTACATCAAGTCATGCACTGCTTATGCCATTTCCAAACCGACCATTAAGAAGCAAGGCCTCTATACCCCGCTGCCTACCCCTAGTCAACCTTGGGAATCCATCTCCATGGATTACATGTTCGGCCTTCCTTCTACTAAGCATGACAATGACTGTGTGTTTTTGGTCATCAACAGATTCTCGAAGATGTCCATTATGATGACCTGGAAGAAGAATATCACAGCAGAAGCCACTGCTAAACTCTTATTTGAATGAGTGTGGGTACACTTTTGGATCCCATAGTCTATCATCTCAGATCGGGACAGTAGTTTCCTCAGTACATTTTGTTCCAGCCTCTGGTCGATCCTGGACACCAAGCTCACCAAGTCCACAACTTTCCATCTGCAAACTAATGGCTAGACAGAGGTCGTCAACCAGATGATTGTACACATTTTGTGCATGTACAACTCAAAGCATCCACACACATGGGATGAGAGCCTCCCCTATGTACAAAATAGCTACAACTGGGCTCTCCATAGATCAACCAGCCACAACCCCTTTTAGGTGGGCTTGCGATTCCAACCACTATGTCCCATTGACATAGCCATGGAATTTGTGACTACTAGAGCAGATTCAGCCCATGTCTAGTCTGAGGCTGACAAGGCAAACAACTTCATTGAGCATATTCATCACATCTGCCATTAGTTTCATGTCATCTTGGACATAGCCAATGCTAAGTACAAGCAGCGACATGATCAGTATCGGGTGCCACACAACTTCCAAGTGGGCGACAAAGTGTGGCTACATTTGCAAAAGGAGCGCCTCGTTGGACCCTACCACAAGATTTTCCTGCTCTGATATGGGCCATACACCATCACCAAGACTATAGGGGACAATGAATTTGAGCTTGGTATTCCACCATTCCCCATTCTGCACCTAGTGTTCAATGTGGACCGCCTTCGACCCTACTTTCCACCTCTACTAGACACATCCGACATGGAAGAACAACTCACACCAACAAAGTTAAACCCAGATTGCATGGAACAAGACACAACTGATCGAATTATGGACACACGGATAAAGAAAACCTGCCAACAGAGGATCCAGCTATATCGAGTTGTCAAAGCAGGCCAACCCCTCCACTAGGGAATGTGGCTCATCAGGGACCAAGTTCAGCAGAAGTTTCCTTATCTCATGGAGGAACTCAACGCAATGGGGACCACTGCTTCCTAAGGGGGGAGGAATGATCCAGGTGGATATTGGTGGCCACCCACCTATTCCACTTGGACCTACACCATTGTTTCTTTCATTTTCCTTAATTGTAGCACAATTTACTACTTTTAGCAGTTTTTTGGGTCCTAAACTTCTGGAGCCGTTTTGAGGCCCTAAACGACATTTTTTGGGCATGAATGCACCAACAAATATCAATCTATTCTAGACTCAATATTCACTGCCAACAGTGTAGTCCTCAGATAGATATTTCTAACGATGTATCATGTATGTCAAACGGAGATAGTATGCCAAAGTTACGACCCCGGGAAATTGATGTACCAATTTACCCCAATGAGGCCCATATTCTACCATTTCATCTCCTAGGGTTAGGTTTTTGGATGTTTAGGGTTTTCCATTGTTTCTCAATAATACATAGTCCTTTGAGCCTCATTGTAACATAGATTTTAAAGGCTAGTAGCCGCCACATCTCTTCTCAGAGATAAGCTACAAGGACCCATGCTATTTTATTTACATTCTGTCTGTAAGCATATTTCAGTCATTTGTTGTTAATTAAATGAAGTTTTACTTCCACTGCATCTCTGCATTTATGTGTATTTATGTATTCCATTGTGTTCCTGCATAAATCTGGATCATTTTCTCGAGCAAATTGATTTCATAAGCTATTTCAAAGATCATTGAGAGCCACAACTAAGTGAGTAAATCCATTGCAATGACTCTTCATGATTATAGGTGATTTGGTCCATATAAATGTTATTAATTACATTTATATGTTATGTGAAACATTGTAGGTATGTGGGTCAAAGCATGTAGGGATTTATGACAATCAAACAAGGAAATAAATGCTTACATTGAGTCATACCATGATCACAAAGAACAACAATTTTATGTCGGGTCTACAATGCCTCTTCCTACAAAATGGATTGGATTATTAGAAAACATATACTATAAGTACACTCCTACTATTGGTTTTCTATGTTCATGAAAGAAAATAGATTTTTCCAAAATTTTGTGGCAAAACAGATACACAAGATTTCAAGGGAGAGTGCACTTAACATCCTCGACATCAATGTCCTTTATGACCCTACCAACCCTAAGGTTATGAGCATCAAGTCACTATCTAGATAGCTATATATGCTCTACACTATGCATAATCTCTTATCAGAGATGGCCTTTTGCAACCATCTGAATGCAAAGAGGGGAGATATGTACATTAATAGAGTGTCCCTTTGATTCCCCATGGTGTGCCACCTTATTTAATTCCTTAATCACTCATTGATTTATCTTGTGGTGGGCTCAATGTTATTACTATATTCTACATAATTCCCAACATTATTATCACACTTTGCATTGCCACTAGCATTATTACTCGAGTGCAACACTTTTGAAGTTGTCGAGCAATTCCACAACAATTGGTGAAGGGGATGAGGAGGAAAACCATGATCTCATAGTATCATAAATGAAAGTATTGATAAGTGAGTGATTAAGGAATTAAATAAGGTTATTGATTAGCATTATTTAAAAAAATAAAATATGCTTCAATTATAAACAATAAGTTGTGCAACAATGTTGAAGCATTTAAGGGAAAAAATATGTTTAAACCAAAAACAATGAGTTGTGCAACATTGATGAAATATTTAGGGGATATTTTGACTTGTCAATCACAAATTTTAAGTATTATGAAAAGGGATAATACCAACACTAGGTATTCCTACAAGTACCTAAGGAGCTTTATCAAAACACATTTCAAAAGATCTACATAAAAACCCACAAGTGCACATTGAACCTTCTATGTTTGTCGTAGCTACAAAGCATATGAGATATAAGCAACCTAATAAAATAACACTTCTTGGAACTGAAAATAGGAGACATCTTGGAGAGTGAATTGGATCCTTTGGATCTAGTAACCACTAATGTTGATATTGATTTCCATAATGTTTTTCATGGTTCATTATAGCATAACTTGTGTGCGAGATGGTACACCCTACAAATGTACAATTGTATAGACAAAACTATATCCCCTACTACTCCACGCAGATGATAGACCATGTTTATCCTTGAACATTGTCGATGTCTACTTTTAAATGGAATATAAGAAGTTTATGAATCTTTTTTATCAATCTATAATTAGTAGATTGGATGTCAAACAAGAGAAGACTCCAGGTGTGTGCAGTTGAAGGCTGGAAAACTAGAATTAAAGACTTAATAAAGTGTTTCCAGTCTATTAGTTTTCATCACATCTATAGGAACTTCAACCCGGTAGCTGGGCATCTCTCAAAGCAGGCACTAGGCGATCCAGAAGGCATTATTTCCCTTTTTCACTGGTCTAATGAGGTTGAAGGACCCAGGGAAATTTTTAGAATCCATTAGATCTTTTAGTGTTTGGAGGCCTATAGTTTTTCAGATTCTTTGAAAGTACATTTTTTGAGATAGAGTTTTGATCTTTGTATTAGAGACTTGTTCGTCCGTTTTGTTTTGGTCACCTTTGTGAAAGAATAGACCTTGTACTTTTTTGGAAAGTTTGTATCATGGATCTAGGTGGCAGTTTTTGTCTTATGTAATGATCCCTGCAATGTATTGAAAGATGTAAACAAATTATATTTCTAATATAATTAAGTTAATTTTCTACTGGAAAAAATTACAATTAGACTCTTCCATTGTTTACAATTGGATAAAGCCAACATGACAAGATAATTTCCAAAACATAAATACTATTAATTACCTTGTTCAATAAAGGCATTTATACTCACTGGGATTACACGAATAGTGAGATTACATGAATAGTGAGCATATAAGGATAATGAAAGAACATGGTTGTTTAATTATAAGAAACATGCAAAAAAATTGTTTTCATCTAAAGAAACCCACTAACCTATTATGCTATAAATTAATAAAGAATCATGTTATGAATTAGTAAAGAAAGAT
>ML778937.1:1500132-1520673 GCA_009831015.1 Picea engelmannii
AACCAAGAAAGACTACAATGGAGGGATTTTGATCTGCAACAAGTTCTTTATTCATAATTCTCCAAAGATTACAATGATCGACCTTTTCCTCCCCTTAATTACATGGATCCTCCTTACATTTATACATGTAGATTACATCTCATAGAAAGGAAATGGTTACAACAAAGTGAGACTAGATCCCAAATACATGGATCTACAACCAACACAAACTTGATTAAGGAAACTAGAAGCACAACAACTTGATCGTAAAAACCAATATTCCAAAATTCATCAAAAAGAGGTACAACTACAATAATTCAAGTGTTTACAGGATTTTTCAAAAAAAAAAATCTAAAAGATCCACCCATATCTCCCAAATTGTTTCTTGTTTTGAAAATTTACACATAATTCGCCTAATTTGGGGCATTCTACACAAAACCCATGTTTTAGAATTTTGATATTCATCCTCATATGCTTGGAAATCATGCCCAAAATGTGTTGTCTGGAAACAAGACGCTACAGGTATTCCAGTAGTACTACAGGAACCGAAATATTCCTACTATTCCAGTAGTCATATAGATTGCAATTCTAGTAGGAAACTTGGTAAACTACACAAGTTAGGAAACCACAATATCTACCCTAAGTAATCATCACAACATGGGAATCAACCATTTTAATGTATATATGTCATGTGAAGCTCATATAGGGTAGAAATGGTCAAATGAAAAAATATGAGTGATGTTCGACAAGAAGTTTTGGATATAATTTTGGAGAAAAATCTAAGTATGAAGAAAGGGCACAGAAGGAAGAAAGTGCACAGAAGGAGGAAATTGCATAGAAGGAAGAAAGCACGCAGAAGGGCATAGAAGGACAAAAAACACGTAGGATGGAGACAATGCACAGACAAAAGGATAAAGAAAATGAGTGAGAGAAGGAAGCGCAAAGGATGACAGTTCAACTTCCCATAAATAGAAGAACACCATAAAATTTGTATAAAGAACGAGAAGTAGAATAAGGAAAACAACCAGTTAACTGAAGCTAGCCATACCATGCATTGTAATGGGTTATTTTTGGATAAATAAGAATAGGGCTCTAAACCCTAAATTTTGGGTATAAATATGTAATGGGTAGGGTGAAAAGAGAGAGATAGCAATGAATAAGGAGTGAGAGAGCTAGTGGACTAGAGAGAATGGGTAGAATCTGTAAAGGTTGAGATTATGTAAGAATCATGAATGTAATCAGTTGATACGATGCATAAAGATAGATTTTGAGAGATAATATTGCATCTTGTGTTATTTACTTGTTTATGTGTGGTTATGAATGATGTTGGTATATTTCATAGACTAGATTTAGTGTATGGATTGGTTATGATGCAATATTCATGAATGGTTACAATAATTAAGAGGATACATAAGCTAGGATAAGGAACAATGATTCACGCATCCGCCTTCCTTTCCCTTACTACTGCAAAAACCCGGTTCTTTCATTCCCAATAGATACATTAGGTGAGACATCATCTGCGCAAGCAGGTGATGCCAAAATTTCTGGTGTCTTGAGGGTTTGTTGGTCACAATTTAACTGAAACTTGGGTCTTACAACCCGTGCATAGACCATTTTATCCCAACAAATGGCTATGTTGATGGGACTGAGAAATTGTGATTAAGGGAATTTTTTGGAGGCCAATTAAGAAGGAAATCACTAACTGGTTGGAACAAAAATATTAAGAATTCACGCGACAAGAGAAAAGGAACCCTCAGATGAGTGACAAGAAATGGATGCAAAAGTATGTGTTCATGGACTTGCATGAAATTTTCTTTGGTGAATTCCCAGAAATTATGATGGAGTGGGTAGATAGATTGGTTGAGAACACATGAAGGTTTAGTTCTACAACGCCAAAGAATTGGACTTCTGAATTGGTAAAACAGTTGAATTCGGTAAGTAACCCAACTACTCGAGCAATTGATTTTTTGTTAAATAGTGTATTAGGGGGTTATGTTATAGAACTTGCAGTAGATTGCATTCAATCATACAATGTTGCAGAAATAATGTTTACAAAGGACCACGCGAAAGGTTCTTGAAATCATTAAATACATGGATAAATTTGTTGTTATGTGAAAAAAACGTGATGATTATGAATTGTGATAGTTAAAGGGGCTTCATGCACATAAGTGGAGCCAAAGGATGACATGGGAATCGTCTAAGAGAAGGAAGCAATAAACGAAGAAGGAAGAGACTGAATATGCAAGAAGGAAGAATACCATAGGAAGAGTATGATTTTGGAGAATTGTGCAGAGGAAGAAGGTATAAGAGGAAAAATATTGAGGATGGGAGAGAAGAGAAGCACAGTGAGCCGAAAGAAACAAAACCTTGCAAACAAGTTTGAATTGTGGAGATACCATATGGAGGAGGAAAAGAAGAAGAGTCTTAGTCCAGCCTAGTAATAGAGGAAACCGTAATTCCTACTCAGAAAGGATCTTGTATTGAATCCATGACCCCATGTGCATCGCCATAGTCACGAATAACAATTTAAGATTTGTCAAAATCTATCATAGTTAGTCAAGGAGTGCAGAGTAGTAGTAGTCAGAATAGTGGGAGTAGTATGCAGATTCAAAATCAGAGTCCACCAACATCATCGAGAGGAGGGAATACATAAACCAACATGGTGAGAATAGATAATACACTTAGAATTCCTGATGATCCAGAACAACATTTGTTTGTCTGCGAAACAATTTGGGCCACTAAAAACATACAAGATGATGTTGTAAAATTGTGCAGTTAGCAACAACATTTAGAGGTCGTGCACTGGCATGGTATATGAAATTACAGAGCATCATGCCTACAGGACAGACCATGACCTTAGAAGATATAAAGAAAGTGTTATTGAAGGAGTTCAAAAATCCAAAGTTAGAATCATTGTCCATCACCAAGATAAAAGAGATCAAATAGGTACAAACAACGTCTGTATGGGATTATGATCAATGCTTTAAGGATGTAATAGGGAGACTAACATTCCAAATTATGTATCAACAAAATTAAGAGTTGTTTATTTTTGGACTTATACCACACATTTAGAGGGCCCTCATTCAAAAGAAGGTTACATCGCAACCCTGAGTGCTAGAGATTTCAATGAAACTAGAAGCATCACCGGCAGGAGACATGGGAGGAATGACACAGGTTCAGACACAGTTGGTTGCATTAACAATCTAGTTATCCAATCTTACCAAGGGAAGGGAAAAACAAGAACAGTCATGGTGCATGAAGTGCAAGATGGAAGGTCATCACAAGGATGAATTCCCACCGTTCACGTAGTATTTGGCAGCTACAACATCGAATTCACTACTCGGAGGAGGATACTGTGAGATCTGTAAGAAATGGGGCCATCATCCCACTGAGTGTCCATTACTACATAAATATTAGAGTACTCCAAAGAATTTTTTTTACAATTTTTGCAAGTCGGTAGGGAATGAAGAGAAGGATTGTCACACGCTCGACTTACTAAGAGAGAACACATCGAATATGTATAGGATCCAAGAAGATAATACCGGTGCAGATGGAAATAGCATGAATTATAATGGTCATTGAGGTTTTAATCAGGGAAACAAAGAAATTTTTTACAAAGGCCGAGGTGGAGGGAATTTCGGTAGAGGAGGATGAGGACCAATTATCTGTTATAATTGTAATCAACCTGGACACTTTGCCCAATATTTTCAAAACCCTTGTACCGCATGCACATATTGCAGAGAACTAGATCACACAACGAAGGACTGTCCCCAACTAGTTGCAAAATGGCATGCTAGAGGCAACCCAAACCAGAATCAACATTGGAATCAGAATGTGCAGCTGATATCAATCGAAAGGCATAGTGAAGGACCAAAAATTGTAGTTGTTACTCATGGAGGATATCGAATAGGCATGAATATGACAACTCAAGAAAACCAAACAGAACAGTGGGTAAGAAAGTCAGCAGGGCCTATACCAGCATTCAATCCACAACAGAGAAAGAGACATATCAGAATGTAATAAAGGAAATACTTGACCACATGGGGGAGCGTCAACATCACCGATGCCTCATATAGAAGACCCAACGGTACCTGAAAAGTCAAGTGCTCAAGTAAGTACACTAACCGAATTCTTAAAGTGTTGTGTATAACTAATGAAGGATAGAACTGTGCTCAGAATATTATATAACATAGTTGATCATTGTGCAAAAGGAAGGGACACCCCTGTCACATAGAGAATAGTAAATCAAATATTGCGTAGGAAGAGAACCAATGGGGAATTTAGGTTTAATGCACAGATTGGGGAGTACGATGTGGATAATGTTATTATATACTTAGGATCAAATGTAAATGTACTACCTAATAAGACATGGGAGATGATGGGAGAACCTGAGCTAATATGGTGTCCTTTTCAGTTAAGGCTCGTGAATCAACATAAGATAGTCCTGAATGGGTGACTAACGAGAGTACCTATGAAAATAGATGGGGTGCGCAGCATGGAAGACGTTGAACTTATTGAGATCATAGATGATAGTTAACCATAACATGCCTTAATGGGATTGGAATGGGCATTCAATAATCAGAAAATCATTAACTTGAAAAGGAGAGAGATGATCTTCGAGGTTGGGGATCTAAAAGTTACTGCACCTTTGGACCCATCAGAAGGGAAGATATACATAGAGCTTGTTATAGTCCAAAATGTTAGGTAGCTAGAGAGGTAGTGGAGGCCATTCAATGTAAGGTAAACTAGCTCCACTATATTGTTAAATAAGGCCCACTATGATAGTTATATATAATAAATGGGTAGTTAGATATAATAAATGTAAGAGTAATTCTTAGAAGGTTTTTCTTCTAGAAGATTCCTCCTCTAGAATGTTCTTAGGTGATGGTAGCACTATATAAAGGGGTTCAAGCAATGTAATGGGATATGAAAATAAGTATTGTATTTTGAGATGAATTTCATTAGGAGGTTTCCCCCTCGAAGAAGCAAGTGAATAGGAGAGGATCCCTTCCATAATAGGATCCATTATATGGTGTTTCCCTACACTAAGGGTTTGATAATAATAAACGAGATTTTGCATATTGTTCTTTGAATCTTTGTGTTGTTTCTATATGCAATTATTTGGTACTTAACACTTCTAAGAAGTCATTTTACATTTATTATATCTAACTACCCATTTATTATATCTAATTACCATAGTGGGACTTATTTAATAATATAGTGGACCTAGTCCACCTTACATTGAATGACCTCCACTACCTCTCTAGCCACCTAACACAAAATGTCACATCTATGCATCCAAGACGTTGGACCATCCATTTGGATCATTTTCCAAGCATATTGATGAGGTTTCCTTCTAAAAACAAATTTTTGGATAATGTACGTGGTTTTTTGGACTATCATCCTGCATACACACGTGTGTTGCAAGTTATTATGCCCGCGTACATACGCATGTTGCATGCTAGTTATCCCGCATTTACCTTCAAAAAATGAAAAAATATATAAAATTGTGAATATTTCAACGGAGTTTATGGGCTATGAAGGGTTTCCTAACCATTTAACCCCATGTAGCACTTCCCCAAACCAAATAACCATATTTTTCTCATATAAAAAGAGGTATAGAGGAGTCATTTAAACACATGAACAAGAGAATAAGAAAACTCTGCCAAAATCCTTTCCCTCTCATTGCCCAAGTTTTGCATCTAGCTCTGAGTTTTATCCTCATCTTTCCCCTCCTTCCATTCTCCCTATGCAACCCTTTCTTCTCCCAATGTTGGCATGTTGGTTGTGATAATTATATGTGGGATTGGTGCACTTGGAGTCATGACATAGGATCCTGGACTTGGTTCGTAGAGCGGTGTCCGCAAGAAAAGGTTGTAACCTTTCATCTTGTTTATGACTAAAAGAGATTATCTTTTCCCCAAAACTTTATGTGTACATATTCTTATCTATTTGATCATTTACATCTACATTTAGGATTTTAAGTGATTACTAGATATTGTATATGTTGTTGTGTTGTGTTCTTAGTCTAATGCAGGTCATCTTTGGGAGGAGATCTATGATCTAACAGGAAACAAGAAGTGGAAGAGGTCTACATCAACTGTAAGGATTCAAGGTTCTCTTCTTAACCTTATATTCCCTCTCTCTCATCAATTAGTCTAGATTGTTTTGGGGTAGATTAGAGATAAGTCAGTATTTTAAGGGAGTTATCGCTTTGCCTATTCCTTAGACCCAGTTTAGGGGTAATTTTCCCCATAGCAAAGACAATAAGAGGAAATCACATGGACAATTTATATAATCTAACTACACGGATGGAGTATTATGTCAACCTAACAACAGATGGCGTGATAAGTTGGAGAAGTATCAGTTCATGTGCATCATATTTAGAATATGGTATAGATAATTGGAAGTAGAGGATGCATGAAGTATCAACTAGACATTTGCATGTATAAACTGATCCTTGCACTATATTGACACAAAGCTATGTGAGCCACCCAGGTATGATGGACTAACTGAGATTGATATGTTTATAAAATCATTTGAGTTACAGGTATCTGAACAACAAAGGCTCTTTTCATTAGATGTCATCTTAAAGGCAACCCCAACTAGATGGTGGGTCGTGCATAGAAAGGGAATGAAGGATTGGGCACAGTGCAGTAGACTTATGCATATACATTTTGGGCCTGAGGAAGCAGAAAGTGTGCATAAATACACAGGAGAGGGAGACCCAATGAGTCACATAAACAGATGTAGAGATTTATGGTGCTCAAAATCAGAGACAAAGTGGATGCACTGATTCATACACACGTTGAATACAATCTCAAGGAATTGGTATTTAGAATTGGATATGTGTAGGGAGACAACAAAATGGCAAGGTTTGGTTCAGAGATTCGAAATAAAATTTTCATTTGAACATGAAGCCCCCTCCATACATGAATCACTACAGGCCATCTGAAAAAATATCTTATCGATGGTAGAATCAATGGAAGAAGTACCATTAGACAATGTGCACAAAGCCAAGATAACATTCCAGATGCTATTGGAATGCTATAATGTCACAGAGGAATAATATAAGGAAGACGATTCCAGGAATGTGCAGGTACTAGAGACAGAAGGAACACGCATGGTAGAAGGGCCAGATATTTTATTTGTCACATACACACACCCTATAAAGACAAATAAATTCATCATTGGGACAATGGAGAATCCTAAGTTTGCACAGATAGGAGACTATTGGAACGATGATACAATTGAGAAGATCGAAGACTTATTATGGGAATATCAGGATTGTTTTCCAACCACACTCTCCTATATGAAATGGATAGCAAGTGATTTAAGTGAGATGAATATTCCACTGAAACCTGAAGCCAAGACAATACAATAGAGACCCTACAGATTGAACCGAAGGTACAAGGAGAAGGTGAAGGTTGAAATAGATAAGATGCTAGATGCATGTATTATTGAACCAGTAGAAGATTTTGAGTGGATTATCCCAATGGTGGTGTAGGACAAGAAGACCGGAGGAATTCAGATCTGTGTGGATCTAAGGAAGTTGAATGATGCATGCTTACATGACCCATTCCCAACACCATTCACGGATGAAGTACTGGAGAATGTAGGAGGTCAAGAAATGTATTCAATTACATATGGATTCTCTGGATATCATCAGATACAAATTACATAGGAGGATAGAAATAAAACCACATTTTCGAAAGAATGGGGAAGTTATCAGTACATGTTGATGCCATTTGGATTGAATAATTCCCTTGGTAGTGGCAACATTCAAGGAGTTCATCCATAAAGTTTAGGAAGTTTATTTAGATGATTGGACGATGTTCATTCTACTGTAGGATCATATAGAAGTACTTCGGCTTATGTTAGATCGATGCAGACAGTGTCATATTCTCTAAACTTGAAAATGTATCTTTTTTGCACCATTTGGAATCCTACTATGACATTTAGTATGAAAACAAGGCCTATTCGTTGACCCAACCAAGATCCCAGTTATTATGGAGTTGGAACCTTCGACATTAGTCAAACAGATAAGAGAAAATTTGGGTCATATAGGCTATTACAAGAAGTTTATCAAAGGATATGCATAGATTACATCACCCATGGAAACGTTACTGAAGAAGGAAGCCAATTTCCAATGGAATGAGGACTTCCAGAAGGGGTTTGACACATTAAAACAGAGACTGGTCATCGCTCCCATTTTAATCTTTCTGGACGAGAACAAGGAGTTCCATGTCAAATTAGATCCATCATCCATTGCACTGGGTGCAGTACTCTCACAACCAGGAGAAGGAGACATTCATCATCCAATTGTGTTTGCAAGTAAGAAGTTGTCTATATCTGGAAAAAATTATACCACTACAAAGCGGGAAGATTGGCCATGGTCTATGCACTCTAGAAGTTTCGACATTATTTACTTGGGTCTCACTTCAAAATGTACACAGATCATTCTACATTAAAGCATTTAGTCAATAAATTTGTCTTAAGAGGAAGAATGTGAAAATGGATGTTACTATTTCAGGAATATGACTTTGAGGTCGTAGTAAAACCAAGGAAGTTGAATGCAGGATCTGATCATCTCTTGCACATACTAACAGAAGAGGATGCAGGTAATTTGCAGTAACATAATGTGCAGTTATTTTTAGTAAGAATGGTGGATGGTTACTTCACAGACATTGTGGAGTTTCTAAATACAAGTGCAGTCCCCTCCGACATGATAATTACGCAGAAGAAACATTTAGTAGTGCAAGCAGTAGACTATCAATTTATTGCAGGGAACTTGTATAATCTAGAGGCAGATGGAATCTTGAGGCGGTGTGTACTGGAACATGAAAGTTCGGTCATACTAGAGGAAGCGCACAATGGAATTGTTGTAATACATTACACAAGAAAGGAAATGGAACATAATACTTTATGGACAAGGATTTGGTGTCCTACACTCCACAAAGATGCAAAGGAGTATTTCCAGTCCTGTGATGTCTATCAACGAGTGGGTAAACCATATAGGCATGATGAAATGCCATTAAATTCACAAGTTACATTGAAAAACTTTAAGAAGTGGGAAATTCATTGTGTAGGTTCGATCAACCCACACGCAAGGAGATCAGGAGAAAGATACATCATTACTATGATAGAGTATATAACCAGGTGGGCGAAAGAAACACCAATTACTAATTGCACTTTAGAGACTATTGCATAGTTTCTATTTGAGAATGTAGTCATCAGGTTTGGATATCCATTCATATTACTTAGCAATCAAGGTACTCATTTTCTGAACACAACAATTGCCGCACTAAATGAGGAATTTCATATTCATCATCAGAAGAGTACACCATATCACCCTTAGGATAATGGCATAGTGGAAGCGTTTAATAATATTTTGGAGAATTATTTGACAAAGATCTGCATTGTTGGAAGAGATGATTGGGATTTCTGCATCCCCACAGTACTATGGGCATACAGAAGTACCAGTGAGAAGTTGACACGGAAGTCACCTTTTTGGTTGGTCTATGGACATGAAGTAGTCATGCCAATGGAGTTCATTGTACCTAGTCTACAAATTGCATCCATCAATTATCTCTAAGACATGGGTGCAATATAGGAGATATTAGCGTATTTAGTCCATCTTGAGAAAGACTAGTTTCTTGTAGGATTCCATCAGTAGGTGAAAAAAGACAGAGAGAAGGATTGGCATGATCGACACATTAAAACCAAGAAATTTCAAGTCGAAAACTTGGTACTACTCTATGACAGTAAGTATCTACAACACCCAAGGAAGTTTTTCATGCACTGGTTAGGTCCCTATGTGATACAATAGATAAATGAGACAGGTGTTTTGTGATTGGGAATCTTGGATGGACAAGTCCTTGACGGAATGGTGAATGGAAGTTGGGTGAACCTCTATAGAGATAGTCAACCATCTATGCAGTAATATGGGCTATGCCAAAACAACTGTATTATAGTAAGTGTACCATCGTGGCAAGAAAAACACAATAAAAAGTAAAAAAAAAGAAAGAAAATAAATAAGAAGGTAGTGATAGGAGAAAGAAAAAGAGTGAGTGAAATCCCAAGGTATCAGAACTTGCGCAGATGGATTGATCATCTCACATGAAGATAACACTACACCAAGTTCAAAGATAAGATACAGATAGGCCTGACTATGATGAGCAATGCATTACCACTGTTGGCACAGGGGCAGACCCAAGGTTCAACGCTACAAAAAAGAACCAACAAAACCCTAACTATCGGCCCTTTCGACAACACCTGCGAAGCAGATGAAGTCTCACCCGAGGTAGAGGCAGGGGTGGTTGCAGGACTCCAGTGTCTGCAACCTTAGCTCGGACACAGATATGTGATTGTAATACTTAATAGAGCACTTAGCACTGTCAGTTCATCATTATTTAACCAATATCTACTCCGCAGAGAAAATAGATCATCGCAGCATTCACCCAGATCTAATGTATCTAAGCACTCAGCATAAAGAATTAGATCAGATCTAGTAGATTTAAGCACTAACCAAGTTCACATAGGTTAGATCTAGCATCCAGGTTCATCATAAGCACAAAGCATAAACAAATCTATCTATCTATGTATATCAATCACTTAGCAGATAACACATCAACGCATCGCACAAAGCAGAGCAACACAACATATACGTGGTTCACCCCCACCCTGGGGCTACGTCCACCAACTCTTGTTCTTTATTAACTTCTTCAATCACATACATGCACAGAGCCACAAAAACCTTAATCTGCATAGGACAAGAGACCTGCACACCTCTCTAGATCCTCCTTCCTTGCGTTGCAGCACAAAGCCTTCTACAGTCTGTCACAACCACTTGCACTTAGATCTGCAAGTCTCTCATAGTATGCATAGAGCATTTACAAGCCACACTTTCACATAGCACAACTTCACATAGATGCCTCTCTCCCTCCTTACATCGTGTAGACATTTATTTATATATTACAAAATAATCCTAAGCATGGG
This sequence comes from Picea engelmannii, assembly GCA_009831015.1. Classification (NCBI taxonomy): domain Eukaryota; kingdom Viridiplantae; phylum Streptophyta; class Pinopsida; order Pinales; family Pinaceae; genus Picea; species Picea engelmannii. The sequence goes on from ML778937.1 coordinate 1,511,110, forward strand.
TAAACCCATGGGCCAACATCCCATGCCCGTTACATAATCCCAAAACCCAAAAAGGACCCAAAAAGGGGTCGAGATCCCACGATCTCCGCTTCATCTTGCGCTTCGCCTTCAAAAATCTATTGAAGTCCCCAAAAATAGGTCAAACATGACCAAGAACCCTCAAAACTTGGTCAAGGGCCAATAGGCCCCCAACACTCACATGTGACTCATCCCGAGTCACTATGGTCTGACTAGTTCTGCTTCGAAAGCCTTGAGCTTAGCTCGAGCTGCTTCAAATTTATGTTGTGCCACGACCTCATGTTCAGCAAATTATTGGATAATTGCATCATTCACAGGTCCCTCTAGGCATTGTTCAGCTACATTGACAACCTCCTCCGGTTCTTCTCCTCTGCCCTCTACTTCTGTAAATAATTGGTAAGCATTATCTTGTACAGGTTGGATCCTTTGAGTTACTTCCATAACTATGCTCTAAATAGCGTGGATCTATTTTTGGGTTGTGCGCTACTCTTGAGATCACTTCATTTTTTCCAAAGCTAATAGGATCTTCAACTGCGTCTGTAGTGTCTCTGCTTGTTGCTTCGCTTCCTAGAGTTGCGACTACAGTGTCTTTAATTATGGATTCTCAGCAAGTTGTTCATATGTCTGGGCACTGCGACCACTCAGCTGCTTTCATTCCATGGCAAGGGCCTTTATTCTCTCAACTGCGCTTCAAGCAGTTGCTTCTCTTTGATCCCTTACATATTGTGGAGTCTCAGGTACAATGCGTAGCTCCAAATATTCTATGCATTTTTGTAGCTGTTGGATGGCTTTTGAGAGTTGTTATACCTGTTGTGGAACTCGATATTCTACCTTGATTTCTAAGACTATCATGAAGTGAAGATCTCTGTTGACCGCTTATTTTACTTCGAGTTGCTCCGCGAGCAATTGTTCCTTTCCTTGCTACATCTGTGCATTTTCTTCATCGAACTTCGCTTGGAGAGAAAGCTTTTCCTGTTCTATAGCACTACGTTGCTCTACAAGTATGCCTTGCACTTTCTTCAAGGCCTGGGTGGCTTGTTCAGTTTCTTCTTGTGCCCATCAAAGGCTAGCATCGACTGTATCAGCTAGGCAGTGGATTTGGGTTCACTCATATCCCAACGTAAGTTCTCTTGATGAAAGTGGCACAGTGGAGACTGTGTGGCTGGACTATAGGGATTGTTGTACCCCTTGGAGTTCAATCTCAATTCTATCATACATCTCCTCTTGCTCAGCTTCCTGTTTTTCTACTATTTCCAGTGAAGCATCTTGCAAGGCTGCTATGAGGAAGTCAAAGTCATCAAAGGTGAGGACAGTATGCATATTAGTCATGGTGGCTTTCGATTTCTTCTGGGAGGAAGGTTTCGGAGGTGAACCCTTCCTCTTCTTTAGGGGATCAACCTCGTCTCTTTGCTTCTGTTTGACTTCTTTTTCATCCAACTCTTCGCCATCACCTCCTTGTTCTAGTGATATGGAAGCAGTCTTCACAAATGTGTTGTCTAATTCTTGGACCTCTTCGGTCTTCTTTGTTTTGTTGTTTCTAGGTGTATCCTTCACAGTTTTTTGGTTGTCAATGTCGGATATCTCCGCAAGGTCTACTGGAATAAGGAGATCCGTCGACCAGTCCTTAGTGATCTCCTTCAGGTCCTCCTCTGTCAGCTTATAGTAGGAGTAAAGTTGTTTCTTATGTTCATAGGCTTGCGCTATGATGTATATAAAATTTTGATCTATGTTGAACTTCATCAAGGGTCGAAAATGGTGTAGAGTGTTCAGAGTCATGCAAGGCTCGGACTGTATGGATCTCTTCAGCTGGTTGTAGTAGGTATGAAAAACAAAATTTGACTGCCACTGTTTGTTCATATCACTTGAATACTATAGTGTACTGAACTTTGCAGCCAATGACTCAAATGGCTTGAAGTCGGGGAAGGTGGCACCTTCCGGCATCTCTCAAGCAATGAAGGCGATAAGCATCAAGAGCCAACTAAAATGGAATTCATAACCTTGATCTTGTGCTTCTCTACATTCAAGTTCCAACTGGTTCACCAAATACTTTGTCCAGTTCATCTGTAGGCCTTTCGTGCACTTCCCTGTAAGGTCCACTATGAAGTCGGTGACTTGGGTAGGTAGGTAGGTGAGGCACACTGCGCCACTCTATATAGAATCTACCTTGTAGCCTCGCGTCCCCTTCTCGACATCAACATAAGTGTACTTGATCCTCTGTGCTAGAGCGCGATCCATGGCTTTTCTTGGGTAAAACTCTTGTGGATCAGGTCCTTAAATACTCAACATCATGATCTGATTGATCAACATTAGATCAAATATTATACGATGGTCTAGCCACAAATAAATGCCATGGTAACAAGAAAGAAACAACTTGACATAGGAATTCACCTCCTGGTGTCTTCCGAAGTGTGGGATCTTCATGACGTTCAACAAGGTGGACTGTGTAAGTTTCATCGTCCATGATTGGGGGATTATATTTGAATTCTACCCCTTCGTTCTGGTCAGGTAATTATGTGGTGTGAGCATGTTATAGAATTTTTGGTCGTCGAGGTTTATGTCGCTGAACTTCAATGCTACAATACTATCTTGGTTCGCTTGAACTGCGCGTATCCCCTTCGATAGGTACATAGTGACCAAGGTATACTCAAAATCTCTGGGCACTCTATCTCGATTTATTGTGCCGCTTAGAGGTGTTATGTAGGTGGGTAATATGGTCGAGATCAATTTGGCATTCACTAAGTCATCCCTATGCTTGGTTCACTTTTCATCTAACGGTTGGGATGGTTTGGCTCCATGAGTAGTCGATGGAGATGCTTGCACTATTCTTGTGGATGAAGCATGTACCCCTACAGATAATCCTCTCTCTGACATAAATGTTTTAGTCATCAGGTTGAAAGTACTTCTGTTATATATTCTTCAACTGCGTCGAGTTCCTCGGACATACACGCTCGGGATTAACTAGATCGGGTTCAAGATTAACTTAGACACTGAAATGGAATAGATGGAAACAATGCAATGATCACTGTGCAAAATCATCTTAGTCTACGGGCTCAAACTCTCGGTTAGCAAAAGTATTCTCGGTTCATGGTGCGATGGGATAAATAGGTAACTCAGCAATGGGTCACTTGCAACAAGTATGAGGCTTTCGTTAACTTTGTTATCACCATTACGGTGCGGTCCAATGGTCTGATGGCGAGCTATATGACGATAAATGTTTTTCTACCCATTCGAAGCATTGTTCGAATGGTTATAATGTCCCCAACGACTATATTTCTTCACCATGGTGAAGTGCCATGTGTCGTTGTCCTGATATCCCGGTGAAGCTCCAATTTTGAAAATTTTCCTTCTGCGGGGTTCCTTATGGATATTTTTGCAACTTTTCTATCTTAGCTCTCTTCTTACTTAGTTTTCTATCCTTCTTTCCAGTGAGCTTCATCTCGGTATTCCTTTTTCCATTATGATTCTTATCTTCTTTTGTCATAGTGACTTCGTGTTGTTAAGATTCTTTCCTAGGATTCAAGGGTAATACTTCTTCTTTATCTAGGATAGGTATTTCAGTCTTCTGTGGGTCCTCTAGTGTTCTTGCAACTTCAACATCTATGTCATTGTTGTTAAATAGCTGTGATATGTTCTCTTGTTCTTCAATCAAGTGTGTGATCCTTCTAGTTATAAAATCTTTTAACTCTTGTGTCTTCTATTCTACGACCTCTTCTTCTTCCTTTTTTCTGGCTTGATCTCTTTCAATCCAAGGTTTCCCTAGTAAAATGGTAAATGGAGAGATGTTCTCAACAAATTTAATAATCTTGAAATCTTCTTTTGTCGAAGTTCCATTGGCACTCATAGGTATCTGAGCGAGCTTTCCACATAGGGTTATCAGTTTTCCTCTGAATAATCCTATTCCTCCTAGTGAAGGAATCATAGCAAGATTTCCTAAAAGTTCCCAAGTTCTTTCTGTCATAAAATTCACCCGTGTTTCCTTATCCAGAACACAGTCAATGTCGAAGTCTCCTATTCTTGCTTCAATGGATTCTTTTCTTTGAAGATCTCTGATAATCTGACATGGTGGTGGTCATTCAGGGTTTCTTTCATTTGTAGCAATACTTTCTTTGATTCTTTCTGGGATTCTGCCATAATCTTAGTTTCTAGATCTGCCTTAGGGTTTTCTTGGTTCAGATTTATTCTTTCAACTTTAGAAACCATTTTAGGGCAATCCAACACTTCATGGTCCATAGCTTTGCAACAAAGACAACTAGGTCTTATCCGAGGGCATTCCTTAGAAAGATGTCCCGGTCTTCTGCAACTTTAATAGAGGATTAATCCTCTCTTTCTTTTAAATTATCCCCAACCCTTCCTGTACTCCATGCTAGGATCATAGGAGCTAACCTGCAAAAAATTCTTTCTAGGATCTTGCATCCATTTGTTAGTCCAAACATTCTTTCTATGCATAGGTATAACATATCTTTCACTATTCTTATTAGATCTACTCATATCAAACCTTCTTTCATCTACCAGTACCCTAGTTTTAAAGCTGGTACAGACTCTATCAAACATACCTAGATCCATATTGTTGAAACAAAAATTTCCACTTGTCTTACTTCTACAGAGCACAAAGCTTTCAGATCTAAAACTTTTCACTATTCCTACCTTTATGAGAGCACAAAGCTTGTAGATCTTACTACTTTTCTTGATATCTGAGCACAAAGCTTTTAGATCTAAAACTTTTCACTATTTTTACCTTTATCAGAGCACAGAGCTTGCAGATCTTACCTCTTTTCTTCAGATCTTACCTCTTTTCTTAGCACAGATATTCACAAGTCAAGTAGAATGTTATGCACTAGGGAAACAGATCTATGCATGGAGCTTTCATAGTTTTAGGTCAAATCTTTGCACAAAGCTTCTTCTTTCTTAGTTCCCAACAGTCACACTTTCAGGTCTTGGCAACGGAACCATTTATTGGCACAGGGGCAGACCCCGGGTTCAACGCTACAACAACGCACCAACAAAACCCTAACTATTGGCCCTTTTGGCAACATCTGCGAAGTATATGAAGTATCACCCGAGGTACAGGCAGGGGTGGTTGCAGGACTCCAGTGTCTGGAACCTTAGCTAGGACACAGATTTGTGATTGTAATACTTAATAGAGCACTTATCACCGTCATTTCATCATTATTTAACCAATATCTACTCCACAGAGAAAATAGATCATCACAACATTCACCCAAATCTAATGTATCTAATAACTTAGCATAAAGAATTATATCATATCTAGCAGATTCAAGCACTAAGCAAGTTCGCATAGGTCAGATCTAGCATCCAGGTTCATCGTAAGCACAAAGCATAAACAGATCTATCTATCTATCTATATCAAACACTTAGCAGATAACACATCAACACATCGCACAAAGTAGAGCAACACAACATATACATGGTTCACCCCCACCCTGGGGCTACGTCCACCAACTCTTGTTCTTTATTAGATTCTTCAATAAGATACATGCATAGAGCCACAAAAACCTTACTCTACATAGGACAAGAGACCTGTGCACCTCGCTAGATCCTCCTTCCTTGTGTTGCAACACAAATCCTTCTATAGTCTCTCACAACCACTTGCACTTAGCTCTGCAAGTCTCCCACAGTATGCACAAAGCATTTACAAGCCACACTTTCACTTAGAAAAACATCACATAGATGCCTCTCTCCCTCCTTACATCGCCTAGACATATATTTATATATTACAAAGTAGGCCTAAGCATGGGTAAACCCATGGGCTGACATCCCATGCATGTTACATAATTCCAAAACCCAAAAGGGACCCAAAAAGGGACTGAGATCCCGCGATCTCCACTTTGTCTTGCGCTCCGCCTTCGACAGCCTATCAAAGTCTCCAAAAATAGGTCAAACATGACTAAGAACCCTCAAAACTTGGTCAAGGGCCAACAACAATTCATGTTGGCATGAAAATACTATTAAATACACTCATGCACGGAAAAGAAAGTTGGATGATCGGCATGATGGGTCATAAAAGTGCCATATAAGTAGTAAATTTGGAAATCCACTAGTAATCGCAGCTGATCGGTGGTACGAGGGAGAAATCACCTAAAGAATTGTATAATTAATATGTAATGATGGAACAACTCATCGAATTCGGTGGTGGATGGGATAGGTATGGTCAGCACAAAATCACAAAAGAATAAGAATATCGTTAAGAGGAACCAATTCTTGCATACCACTATGACCAAGTGAGAATAGAGTCGAGATACAACTAGCAGAACTCGCACATGCTGACAGTTCAAGAAGAAGCCACTCTAAACGAATGGGGAAAGATCTGCCAACAATACCATCGGTCCCCCTAGGGTGGAGTAGGGTGGAAAATATATTGGGCAAGCCTACCAACCTAAAGTTTATGGACCATGAAATTACTTATGAACAAACATTTCCATATCTAGCTAGCGACCAATACTCATGGGTTGAACACATACTGGATGCAGGGACTCACATCATTTCCAACATAAAGTTGCACAAATATCTAACTGGAGTCAGTATCAAGTTCGGGGATATGAACGCTTCATGAAAGTAAAAGAGAAGGAAATGTATCAGGATCCCATTGAAAGAGAGGTTGTCTAGAAATTGGCCTCATATACAAACCCTAAACTAAACCTGATGAATTTTCCAAAGGCTGGAGGAAAAAAGGAGGATGGTGTCATCCTTAGGCAACCTCAGCGGAGTCTCACCATAGAAGACAATTACAGGAAGGGGAGGCTTAAAAATTATTTTTCCTCTGAGATGTGGTGTTTCCCCCCTAGGAAACATGACTCCTGATATCGTTGTCCATACTTAGGCCACCATCAGGAGGGAAGAGGCCTTCAAGAGGGAAAAGGATGAACCTCTAAGGCATATTGCAAAGAAGCATATGAAACCAAATGAATAATCCCAGCTAGCAGTCAGAGGCATGGAACAAACGACCCAAGGAGGAGTCCAAAAGGTAACTGAAGCAGTTACAAAGGTAGAAGTGGCTAACGATACTGCACAACAGTTCATTTCTGAGTGGAAGAACAAGCAACACGAACGAGTGGCTCGGGACGAGCCACAGGTGAGTTTTGGTGGCCTGTTGGACAGGCAGTTTTGGATATAATTTTGGATAAAAACCTAAGTATGAAGAAAGGGTACAGAAGGTAGAAAGCATGCAAAAGGAGGAAGTCGCATAGAAGGAAGAAAGTGAACAGAAGGGCACAAAAGGATGGATGGTGCATATGATAGAGATAGTGCAAAGATATAAGGATAAAGCAAGTAAGTGAGAGAAGGAAGCACAAAGGATGATAATGCGACTTCCCAAAAATAGAAGAACAATCGAAAAATTATATAAAGAACGAGAAGTAAAAGAAGGAAAACAACTAGTTAACTAAAGTTGGCCATGCCATGCATTGTAATGGGTTATTTTGGGATAAATAAGAATAGGTATTTAAACCCTATATTTTGGGTATAAATATGTAATGGGTAGGGTGAAAAGAGAGAGCTATCAATGAATAGGGAGCAAGAGAGCTAGTGGACTCTAGAGAATGGGTAGAATCTATAAAGGTTGAGATTATGTAAGAATCATGAATGTAATCAGTTGATACGATGAATAAAGATAGAGTTTGAGAGATAATATTGCATCTTGTGTTCTTTACTTGTTTATGTGCAGTTATGAATGATGTTTTTATACTTCGTCAACTAGATTTAGTGTATGGATTGGTTATGATGCAATATTCATGAATGGTTATAAAAATCAAGAACATACATAAGTTAGGATAAGGAAAAATGATTCTCGCATTCACCTCCCTTTCCCTTACTACTACAAAAACCTGGGTCTTGTAGTCCCAATAGATACCTTGGGTGAGACTTCATCTGCGCAAGCAAGTGATGTCGAAAGGTCTGGTGTCTTGAGGGTTTGTTGGTCACAATTTAATCGAACCTTGGGTCTTACAACCCGTGCATAGACCAGTTTATCCCAACAAGTGATGAAAGGAATGAAGATGAAAGGGTAAAGTAAGTGAAAATGGTTTAAATGGCCTCATAAAATGTGTTTTTTTTAGTCCCAACTTCTCCCCCACACTCAAGTCATTGCATGTCCTCATGCAACAAAGCTTGTGAATGAATGTTGCATACTTGGAATGTCCAGTCCCTTTGTTTTCTTTCTACATCATAGGGATGTGATGAACTTCACTCTTGATGAGGTCAAAAAAACTTGAAATTTCCCTATTTTTATCTTATTTATACAATCTTAGGGGTGCAAGACATTGAATGCAATTTTTTTGGTTTTCCCTTAATACCTTTTAATGTTTAGACAATTCGAAACCAATTGGGTGTTCTCAAGTTGAATCCTTGTAGTGGTTCAAATTGTGTAAGGCACGTGTAATCGGTCTTATTAAACATTACATCAAATTATGAGATGGATACGAAGGGTAATGTATAGGGACTATATGGGAAAGCCTCAAAAGTTTAATGATCTAAATCCCCAAGTTGGATTTGCACTTAGAAATATAAATTGTAAACTTGAACCTAGTTACATTTTTCCTTTTACCTATGTTCTAGCTTTGTCTGTTGAACCTTATGATGAGGTTATTGAATAGTGAAGGAAGAGGATTGAAACTGTGATAAAATTTTGAAGGATTGAAGTGCATGAAATATCAATCTACTCTTGATAGTCTGCTACAAAAGGTCAGATGCACTTGTGGATGGCTAAAGAAAGTCAATTGATGCTTACTAAATTATTTTAATGATGAATCTAATGAAGAGTACTGCATCATATGGATAGAAATATGTTGAACAATTGGACTTCTTTGTGGGTGCTACCATGATGATCTGAGAAGAAGATGAACATTTGAATGCTTGAATATTTGGGCCAAAACGAGTATGTTGAAGTTGGTCTGAAGGGTCTGAAACCAACTTCTGCAAATAATTCCCTGTGGTTGTTGCACACTTTTAATGATGCCACTGTTCATGCTTGGGTATGAACCACATTACTAATCATCTACTAAACATGACATTGAGATAACTACAAACAATTTTATAAATGAAATTCATGAAGTTGTTTTGTGAACTGAATTTGGGTGCACATAACAAATTCAAAACAAAACGATGGTCTTCAAAATATTTATCCAATGTGTAGCAACTTTTAAGCCTCCTCATCAAGCAATCCACATCAAGACTTGGAGTTCTAGTAGTTTCTTCCTCTGAGTGCATCATTTGAAAGGTATTGAAAACTGCATTGGACATGTGCAACATCCTCCAAGTGGAAGATATTATTTTTGAAGTGTGTTCATATGAAAATCAATGAGGGTGTTATTGAATTCTACTACAAAATATCTAGAAAATTTATAAAAATATGCTTCAAAAACATATACATATATCCATCATTTTTTACTTTCTGAGAATTTCATTTGCATTTTCCTCAATTTTCTATATTGGGAAAAAAAACCCATATCTCGAAATTCCTTAATTTAGCCTTAGGATGATTTCAATCTTTATGCAAAAAGTGCCCTTCAAATAGGATGTTACAAAAACTTT
>ML778937.1:1526905-1543998 GCA_009831015.1 Picea engelmannii
ATATTTGGAAAAAAAATGTGGTAGGCCCAAAGGCCGCCACATGGCCTCAAGTTTGAAAAAGTTTGGAGTGAAAAATTATTTTGGAGTTGGCAGGATTCGACCGCGGGTCGATGGGAGGGCAGCCTCGAGACCTAACCACCTGAGCTAGTGGTGGTTCTTACCTTTGATACGACAAATTTTATTTGAAAATTTGAAACAAGTTTTGAATGGCGGTAAAAAAAGGGACCAACCCCTAAGTACCATCCCCTATACACGGGACCACGAGCCCAAAAGCATGGCCTATAGTCCTCCGACGGTTTCAAGAAGGCGGTTAGTGGAAGAACACATGTCCCGGTGGTTAGTGGATGCCACGGTTTTGGCTGACTATTGGCTCAAATGGTTCATATGGCAGTGGTTTAGTTGGTCTATGTGACCACTACCACTAACAATAAAATTCAATGCTAACAGTCCGACGATTTTTGGGCAAAGTCTGCCTTTTTTGGTGCCCATTTTCCATTTTTAGAAGTGCTAACTCCCGCTACTCCAAATTTGGTAGAGTCTTTTTGGGAAAAGGGGACAAAACTTGTTTTTGGCATAACTTCTTCTACATGAAACCATTTTGGACGAACTTTTGGTCAATTTTGGGTATTCTCAGCATTCTGGGGCGACTGGAATAGGTTGTATAGACAATAGAGGTGTCTTTCATCCATTTTTATGTCAGAGTAGCTTGAGGAGCCATCAGGGCCTTTAGGGAAAAGGAGCCGCATTGGATCATCCTTCACTGTTTTAGGTGAAAACAGAGTCATTTTAAGCTTCTTTTTGTATTCTGAATTCGTTTTCACAGCTGGTTTGGCCTGTTTAGGCGGTTTTCTCATTGTAATACAATTTTGAGCATGAATAGATCAAGGACATGCCCATTGGGAGCCTTGGACCCGACAGATGTAGCCCAAGAGAGGTGAATTGCCTCATCATGTGCTATGTGTTTATGGTGAAATTATTTTGCTGTGTTAGAAAGATTTAAGATTGTTAAACAGTAAACTAAAACAGTACTCCCTCACACAAAAATTTTATAAACAGTGATTAAAAACACTTTGCACATTTATTTTCAATGGAAATGAATACTCTGAACAACAGTACAAATACTTTCATTTTCAGATCAATGTAGGAAATCTCCATCCCCCCCACTGACACTCAAATCATTACATTTCCTCATGCATGTGAAGTAGGGGAATGAGATGGTTTCCCAAGAGTTTTGTGGTAGCATGATCACATCCAACACCCAATTGTTAAAACATGCACACTCAAACAAATATTGTGGGTACTGAAAAATTGGAGGGATGAAAGTTGAAAACCAACTATTGAACTGTTTGAATGACCTCTGTTTTATTTTTGGGATAATATTTCTATAGGAATTATAGGCGTGAACATTTACAAGAAATTGGCCCTTTGCATGTTGGTGGCTACCAAATCCTTGCTCCATTTTTCTTTGCAGTAGGTATATGTTCTGAATGTCATTGTACTATTATTGAACATTCATTTTTTCACTCTTGTCCATCAAAATGATTCTGCAACTAAAACATTTATGGAAATGAAATACTACTAGAATAGGAATAGAAACAAGAACAAGAACAAGAAGATCTAGGAATGACTGTTGTAGCAATTCTAAACATATAAAATGAAGAGAATGATACCTTATTACTACTTAGGCTACTGAACTATACTTGAAATTGAACCAATATTTATTTAGAACTTTATTCACTACCCTACCCTACTTGAGAAAAAAGAGAACCTCTTCTCAAGTATAAGAGTAATTCCAATGGATCCATGTGTGTAACAAAACTACAAATGTACCCATATCCACACATGAGAAGTATACCTCAATAGGTACTAGGATATGGGGTACTAGTTGCTCGAGAGGAGATGATGCCAAGAAGTGTTAAAGGATGGAGTGGTACCCCATCCTGATGACTATCTAGAACCATTATTCAATGTAATTGCTACTCATTTGATCATCTTCTTCATTAGTAGTGATGGATTGCATGTTCTTATTTATCATACCTTGTATAACTTCAAGAAATTGGCTTTTGCATAAAGGATTTCATTACAATTTTGCAGGAAACTTTTCAACCTCGGCTTCCAATGTTTTCTCCTCATCAAATGTTGTCCATGGATTTTATATATCTTCTCTAGATTCATAAGGAGAATCAGGGAAAACTTCTATATATCCTTCTTTCTCATGGAACTTTTGATCTTCTATTTCCCAGAGTGCAGGAATGTTCCTGAATGTTGCCAGGATTTTCTCCTCTTTAGATGTAGAAATGTTTCATGTTGTTGCAAAGATTTGATATATTTCTAGGAGTAGCATCTTCCTTTATTCAAAAACTCTTGAGAAACTTTGAAGGCTCCTTGTTAGCTATCAATCCCTATATTGTACATGGATTAGTGTATAAGGGGTATTTTTGAAAACAAAACTACAAATTCTACATAAAACAAATGTCAAAGAAAAGAATGTACTTGAATACCTCATGCTATTAAGACCCTGTTGTCACCAAGGCTTCCGCTGAAATGTCGATTCCATGAAAAAGAAATTCCCAGCATAACAAGGCCCGTAGAGACTCACTAGAGCTTGTTGCGTTGGTTGTTGCCTTCAAATTACACTCCAATTCTCCTGTAATGCTCATTCGACAAAAAATTAAAACCAATTACACGTACTTTGAGATTAGCTCCTTAATCACTTCCCTGACAATGACACCAAAATGTGGGTTAAATTATAAGCCAGTAATTTGATACATGAATTTTCAACCCGGAATAGTAAACTTCTGAAGTGTTCATCAAAGTATATGCATAAAAATCTCAATATTCCTCATGAGCCTAATAAACAACCTAAAATGAAACTATAGTTGATATATGCAGTCACACCTCTCCTTCAATCATGAGAAGTCATTGAGTAGTAACATTGATGATCGTAAATTGCATAAAAAGGAAATACAACACTGTTAATCAAAGAATCACGAAGTCATTACTAATGTTAAAGCATGATTTTGCTGCTAACAAGCATCAATGTGGATCACACATTACAAGAATCATAACAATACTTGAATCAACTTCTGAAACCATAACACATAACTAAACCTGTGGGAATTGAATAAACTCACACAAAAAGAAGGAAACTATTGGACAACATATACCAAAGGGAGGCCCCCCTGCCTCCCTTGGCATACACTACCAAGAAAGACTACAATGGAGAGATTTTGATCTGCAACAAGTTCTTTATTCAGAATTATCCAAACATTACAATGATCCTCCTTTTCCTCCGCTTATCTACATCTATCCTCCTTACATTTATACATGTAGCTTACATCTCATAGAAAGGAAATGGTTACAACAAAGTGAGACCAAATCCCAAATAAATGGATCTACAACCAACACAAACTTGATTAAGAAAAATAGAAGCACAAAAACCTGATCCTAAAAATGAATATTCCAAAATTCATCCATAAGAGGAACAACTATAGGAATTTAGGCATTTACATGATTTCTTGGAAAACCTGTCTTAAAGATCCACCCATATCTCCCAAACCGTTTCTTGTTTTAAAAAGTTTCTTGTGTTACACCTAATTTGGGGCATTCTGCACAAAACCCATGGTTTAGAATTTTGATATTCATCCTCATATGCTCATAAATCATGCCCAAAGTTCGTTGTCTAGAAACAGACTGCTACAGGTATTCCAGTGGTACTACAAGAACCGAAAGAGCCTACTATTCTAGTAGTCACATAGATTGTAATTCCAGTAGTAAAAATTTTTAGCTGCACAAGTTAGGAAACCACAATATATACCCTAAGTAATCATCACAACATGGTAAATCAACCATTTTAATGTACATATGTCACATGAATCTCATATAGGGTAGAAATGGACAAATCTGAAAATATAAGTGACGAAAGGAATGCAAATGAAAGGGTAAAGTAAGTGAAACTGGTTAAATGGCCTCATAAAATGTGTCATTTTTAGGCCCAACATTGTTTTCATTGATTTCAAATATAGGGGGAGACTATATATGTCCAAGATAAATATTGCAAGATAGAGATTTTTGGAAATATTATTTTTGTATTTTTTATGCTAAGTTTGGATACCCTATCTTCGAAGGATTATTTACTCTAAATACCTAGCTCAAATGGGAGAATAAGTCATATGTTTGGAAAATTTATTCCAACACCTTCCCAACGGTATATGCCACTCCCTCTAACTCTTTAGGAATGAGGATATATATTTTTTTCTATCAAACAACCCAATCAAAAAGTTCAGGCCAGCCTAGCTAGTTTTTACAAGTCGGCCCTAAAAGGAGCACATAAACATTATAAATATAGGATATATGCATGCATTTGAAGAAAATTCAAGCAAGAAGATCAAGTCTAAGGTGCATATAAGAGATCTGAGGTGCACAAGAGGACCTGAGGAGTCTTTTTTGGGTCTAAACGTGTGCAAGAGGAGTTTTTGGAGTTTTAAGGGTGCACTATAAAGGACTGAGGTCTATGATGTTACTGTTGGAGGACATTTTGGACCATTTTTAGGAATCGCACAACAAAAAACTGAGTGATAAGTTGTTTAGGAGCAGAGTGTGCACAAGAAGGAAAAGCAGTTGGTTAGCGCACAAAAGGTAAACATTAGTTAGAAGTTTTGCGACATTTTGTAACAGAATAAGATCTAATGTAAAGTATAAATATGTAAAGGATTTTGATAGTTAGGGGGTCAATATGGAGTGAGTGTTATTATTTTGTCAAGTTTTTTATATTTCTAAGGCTTTTATCGAGTAGATATCTCACACTACAACAGAGAATGGCATGTGCAGGTTTGGGTTTAAATAAAGATTATTGTATGAGAACAGTGTGCAATTATGTAATTAATATTATGAATGAATAATATAAGAAGTCATTCATTGTAAATGTAGCCCAGTTGGGGTGAACCATGTTAAATTCTTGTGTTTTGATGTGTTTTTTTCCATGATGTGTTTGTTTACTTTGTTTAATGCAAACATATGATAGATGTTTAATGGTTATGGATCTGTTAACTAATTTAACGGTTTCGCGCACATGTCAAATGCTTAAGTAGGATGAATTTGTCATATGTTATTAATATATTATGATTCTGTGAATAAGGTATACGAGATGTTGAATGACTGTTAAGTTACAATTAATGTTAGAAAGGTCTCCATTCCCTTCATAATTGTGGAATCTTGGTTCCTACAAAAGGGCCGATATCTTTAGGGTTTTGTTGGTGAATTAATGTTGAACCTCGGGTCTGCCCTCTGTGCGCCAAAAAATGGTTCTATTGCCAGGTCTGGGATATGTGACTAAGGGGAATGCATAGGCCGACTAAGGAAGATATCATAAAATGGGTGAAGACAAAGGAACAAGATTTTTATAAAAAGGAATAATAAGAACTCGCGGATCAACGCAGAGAAATGGTTACAGAGGTATGTATTTACAGATTTTCATGAAATTTTCTTTGTTGATTTTCCATTAGTTTTGGTACAGTGATTAGAAAGGTTGGTTGAGAATAACGAGACATTTTTTGTTGTGGTTTCAAAGGTTTGGAACCCTAAATTGATCTATCAAGTGAATATAGTAAGTAACCCAATTTCCCATTCAGTTGAATTTTGGTTGGATAGTATATTGGGGATTACATTACAAAGTTTTATATAGATTATACCCAGTCTTATAGTACTACGGAGAGATAATTATTTAAGGGACTGTGTGGAAGGTACTTGAGGTCGTCGTCTACTTGGATTAAGATGTTGTTGTGTGACAAGGGAGTTATGAAGATGGAATTTGATTGCTAAGCCCCTTCGTGCACATTGGGGAACTGGGGGCTGACAAGGGGATGGTCTGAGAATATGAAGGATGAAGGAAAGAATGAATAAGGAATGGATGGGATTAGGATGTTGAGGGAAGAATAAGGTCTGATGAAGGAAGAGGTTGGATTATTGCGCAGTGATAAAAGGTTTTAGTACAATAGGAAGAGGTCTATGGCCGAGAGAGAAGAGAAGAAAAGTGAGTTTAAGGAAAGAGGCACTAGTGTAATACTTCATATCTAGATCCCACACACAGAGGAGAAAGAGAAGGAAAAGGATTCTTAGCTTGGTCCAGCAGAAGAAAGTCCCACTCATTCCAGAACCCGCGTCAAACCCACAACTCCATGTGCATCTCCGAGAACTGGGGTAAGATCTGAAGTTTTTTTACTTACAAGTAGTGATAGTAATAAAAGTAGTTATAGTAGTGGAAGTAGTTCAGTACACTATAATAAATCAGTAGCATCGAAAAAGAGTATTATGCAGTATACGATGGATGGAGTAGAACCAAATTTAAGAATGCATGTCTTCCATGGAGTGGGGATAGAGAATTGATAGCAGCATTTGTTCGTCTGTGAAGTGATATGGACAATGAAGAATGTCCAAGACAAAGACATGAATATTGTGCAGTTGGCAACGACGTTTAGTTAACATGCATTACTATGGTACATTAATTATCAATCTATTGCACCAACATGACAAGCTAGAACATGGGTAGAGATCAAGCAAGCACTATTGAAAGAATTTCATAAATCAAAGTCTGATTCGTAGTGCATTACAGAGATGAAGGAAATCAAACAGTTAGATATTGAGTTAGTTTGGGATTTTGATCAGAGATTTAATATTTTAAAGGATCGATTGACCTTCGAGATTCCAGATGAACATAATAAGAAATGGTTTATTGCAGGATTTTTACCACATATCTATTTCCCTTTGACACAGCAGAATATTGTGTCACGATCAGAAGCACTTGAAATTTCTATAAAAGTGGAAGCACTGCTTGTAGGAGATAATGGGGCAGGGATGGCTCAAGTTCAATCGTATTTAGGGGAGTTGAAAATTCAATTGCAGGAACTTGCTAAAGGAAAAGAAAAGTGCGAGGAATTATAGTGTGTGACATGTAGAACGAAAGTTCATCAAAAGAACGAGTGTCCATATTTTAAGTATTATATGGATACAGGGGTGGAGAATCCCTTGGGACTAGGATTAGGGTTATGGTGTGAAATATGAAAGATATTAGGTCATCACCATACTTCCTCCCTGTTAATGCAAAATTACCAGAGCATTGCTAAGAATTTATTTAGTAATTTCTATAACTATGTTGGACATGATGAAAAGGATTGTCACGCACTTGATATGATGAGAGAGTACACTACAAATGCATACAGATTCCAAGGAGAATATATATAAGAAGGAGGGATGTCATAGTATAATACCCTGAGAGGTTTTAACCAGGGCAGAACAGGAGGATTCAGAGGTTGAGGAAGAGGAGGATTCGATAAAGGAAGAGGGAATTAGATCATCTTTTATAATTGTAATAAAGATGGGCACTTGGTGTGAGAATGTTTTAATCCCTGCATGATATGCACATATTTTTGAGATAGTTGGATCACGTGACAGAAGACTATATGCAGCTAATTGTGAAGTGGTAAGAAAAGAGAAACCAGAATGTACATATGATAGCAACATAAGAGCATGATGATCAGTCGAAGATAGAAATTGTTACACGTGAAGGAGATAGAAAAGGAGCTAATGCGGCAGAATAGGGAGAAAGCATCCATCAGTCGGTCACCATAATTTGATCCTAGGAAAGAAAGAGAAACTTATAAGAAAGAAAAGAAGGAGTTGATAGAGACATATTGGGGATTTTTGACATTGTATGACAAGCCTCATATACATGGCATGCCTCTGATATATGATCACTCAGTTCCAGAAAGAACAGTCGAGAAGGTAAGTAATTTACAAAGATTTTTAAAGAGTTTCTTGGAATTGATTAAGGATGAAGATGCATTGAATGTACTACACAAAATGATCGACCACTGTGCGTGAGACAAGGAGATACATGTCACATAGAAAACATTTAAGAGATTACTATGTAAGAAGAGAAAAAATAAGGAATTTCATCTTAATGCACCAATAACATATTACGACATGGACAATATCATTTTAGACCTAGGATCTTATGTGAATGTCCTTTGAAAAATATGATAATGATGGGAAAGTTGAAGTTTATTTGGTCACCAATTTAGTTGAGATTAGCGAATCAACATAAGATTGTTCCAATAGGAAGGCTGACAGGGGTAGATGTGAACATAGATGGAGTGTGTAGTATATCAAACTTCAAGGTAATCGAAATAATAGATGACAGTAAGCCATATCCAACATTTCTTGGACTTTATTGGGCCTTTGATAATCAGAAAATTATTGACTTGAAGAAGAGACAGATAATGTTTGAAGTTGTAGGCTTGATGGTTATTGTGTCGTTGGATCCCAGAGAAGGAAGACAACATGTTGAATCAGTAAAGGGGAAGGAGATTGACAACCTATATAATGTGACTACGCTAATGGATGATTATATCAAAATTACAGCTAAAGACATACTTAGTTGGCATAGTATCAGTTCTTGTGTGTCGGACTTAGAAGAAGATTTCGAGCATTGGCAGAAAACGTTGCATGAAGTGTCCAAACAAAGATGTTCTCGTACTACCTGATCATTGCACTGGATTGGAAATGAGGTATGTGAACCTCCGAAGTATGATGGACTAACGGATATAGGATATTTTGTGAGATCCTTTGAATTGCAGATATATACCAATATAGACTATTGTTGGTCACTATAATTGATTTTTAATTAAAACAATCAAGTGCTACATAAATTGTCAACCCAGGGAAGTCTATTTATTTCAAAGGCAATCACACACTGTATATGCTCAATCTCAAAAGCAATCTAGAGTTGTAGTAAAAGTAAACTAATCACACCTTACGTTGAACAGACTGAAGTTCTACTTTGAATTACAGAAAATTAATCTATCTATTGCAGAGTTTAAGATCCAAAGGAAAATAATTATCAAAAGAATCCTGGATTACATTAAGAAACAAAAACCTAGGAAAAGAAATCTTTCAGCATACTGCAAATAATACTAACTATTCTGTAACAGAGAACAGGACTCTATTCCCCAAAGCAGGAATCTTCAGCACCTATCTCTGACTATCACACTTTCATAAACTCATTACCAATCAAAATGATTAACAAGTACTGAACGCTAACTATTTTGTAACAGAGAACAGTACCCTATTCCCCAAAGCAAGAATCTTTAGCACCTGTCTCTTATTATCATACTTTCATAAATTCATCAAGAAGAATTACCAATCAGAATGATTAACAATTACCTAGGAATGAATTGTATGAAAACAATGTAACAATCAGTGGAAATAGAGTTTCAGAAAAAGAGAGTTTCAGTAAAGCAGAGTCTCAGCAAAACAAAGTTTAAACAAGGCGTGAACAAAAATAACACTAACACAGTACAGAACTAATGGGTGAATCTTGTGAAGAAGGTGGGCCCTCTCCTTCTCACAAGATTCCCCGGAAATGAAAGGAACTAAGAAGAAATGCTCAGAATAATCTTTTATTCATCTGTTAAATGTATCATGTTACAATATCCAAAGTGAACACGCCCTTCTCTGTAATTCCTTTCTAGCTAAAACATCTCCTCTCCTAATGATGATTTCTCCCCTATTTAAAGGAGAGAATCCTCTTAATACAATTAAGCATAAAATTACATGTGTGCATCCAAATCCTATTCTTAGTCTGATCTAATATTCTATGCTGGAATAGGATATTTTGATCTCCCGTAGAAAAATTTTGTTATAGTAGTTGGAATGGTGTTGGCTTGAGGTATAGTTGTTGTGGCCGATGTAACAGCTTCTTTATTTATCTTTTCTTGTTACTGTTGTTTGTAACTATTTCAGCATCACAAATCACGGATTGTTTCAGCAACAGGATTTGCATCCTGTTTGACTGTTTCAGCAATGTGGTCTCAAGCAGCAGTGATGGTTGTAATGGTGTTGGTTTAAGGTACAGTTGTTGCGGCCAATGTAACAGCTCCTTCTTGTTACTGTTGTATGTGAAATGTTGTTTCAACATAGCAAATCATGGATTGTTTTAGCAACGGGATTTGCATATTGTTGGTTGTTTCAGCAACGTCATCTTCAAGCAATAATAGTATATTAATCGCAATTCACATTGTTTCAGCAACTATATATTTCTAATTAATGGCTAAGTATGAAATTAATGTAAAATTACGTGTAAAACAAATTAAACATATAGCAAAGAGAAGAAACATTATATAGCTTTGGAGAAATAGATTAATGTGATAATGTAGGCTTAAATATGAGTGGGAAAAGGATGTAATGATATAAAAAAGTATGAGAAAAGAGGTACATTATAGGGTCCTAACATCCCCCCCAACTGAAAAGGTTGCATGTCCTCAGGCAACTTCAATCTAAATCAGAATCTGGATACCGACTCTGGGCATGCAAATTACTTAAGCAGTAGCTGTAGAAAGTACTGTCTGTTGGGGTTCTGAATCCTTGAACCTGTTGTAGCCTTTGCCAAGCTGCTTCTTTGACCTTCTTGGGCAACTTATGATGAACTTGGTACTTCTCTGCTAGCATCCATAAAATGGGAAAATGGAACCGATAACCTATCCAGTTTTCAACGCATTGTTGGACACATTGGATGTAGCTAGGTACCCGGAAGATTGTTGTCTCAAGATTGGTAGGACGAAAGGGATTGTGCTCCTGCCTTTTTTCAGAAGATTGTTTCCAAAACATGTTATTTTCTTGTAGGGTAGTAATCTCGGTGGATTTAATAAACTGTTGACAATCCTGAAGTACTGTTGTATGTAGTTGCCGAATATATTGAATCAATCCTGGTTTCTTCAAAAATTGATAATACTCTCCAACAAAGGTGGCAGCATTCTGTGGTTTTGGTCATATCCAGAGGAGGCAGTTATCTTCGTTATGCTTGGTAGCTAGGAAGTCATTCTGCCATGTAATCTGATTGTTAAGGAAGGAGGTGAATGCTCGAATCTGGATATCACCGACAAGAGGGTTAAGGTTAAGCTGTTGGTTCTCAGGGATGGCCTCATTATGAAGATATACTTCACATAGTAGGTGCTAATCAATTGTAGAGGCTTCTGCAAAAGTTTTAACAAAATCTGCTGGATTGAACATTGCATAGGGTCTGCCTTCTTTGATTGATTTAATCTAAAAAAATGTAAATCGTTCTATGAGGAAAAGAGAGTAATTTGAGGATGATTTCCTAGTAGCCAACAATTTTTGTGCCAAATCAAACATCAGGAGCAATTTTCCTTTTATCTCTTCATTCTGCTTCTTATGGACATGAGATTCTTGGCGTGTTTTCTCCAAAGCTTCCCAGTTTGAATAAATGTGGTTTAGCCAAAGTAGTCTGTGCTCTTGTAGGTTTTTATCTTGTGTAACAGCAGACTCTTTTTTCCATTTGTCCATTATTGCCTGTTCATCCCATGGTTGAGTTTGTGTTTCAGCATCACAAGTGATAGGCTGAGGTAGGGTCTGAGTGGCTCGTTCCACAAGAGTATGGGTGCTAATCTTTCTAGGAGGGGTAGATTCATCAATAGGCAGTGTTTGTACAACTTTACTAATACAAATAGGGGCTTCAGATGTAGCAGTTGTTGTAGGCCAGGGTTCATTTTGAATTTTGGAAGGTTCTACTGGTTCTTGTGTAACAACAGGGTTTTCTTCTTTGACTGCAAAAGTCGTAGGTGCAGGGGAAGCTCCAGGCATTGGAATTTGAGCTACTTTGTAATCTGCTTGATAATAAATGTCCCCACATTGACTGTACATATACTCTCTACACTGATTCTCTTTTGTGTTTTCCTCTGTCATGGTCGCTATGCGAGCTAGGGTATACAATTTAAGTTCTTTGTTATAGGCTTCCTTTACCATTAGTATCTCTTGCTTGTAGGCTTCCAGTTTAGACCTTGGGAACTCATTTTCTTGTAAGACAGAGGCCATTGTTGATTCTGGTTGTTGATATTTCATGGGTGTATCAAGAGGGGTGACTGGTTCTTGTGTAACAGTCACAACTATGATAGCTGGTTCCTGTGGAGAAGCTAGAAGATCAGCAGCTGATTCTTCTTTTTTAGCTTCTTGATGTAGAGAAAGTAGTGTTGCGACACCCTGGGCATCTGATTCTTGTATTTCGGGAGAAAATCAACAACTGGTTCTTGTGTTTCAGTTGTAGTTGGTTCTTCTATTTTAGCTACTAAATGAGTAGTTGGTTGTTGTGTTTCAGCTACTGGATGAGTAGTTGGTTCTTGTGTTTCAGCTACTTGATTTAAAGAGAACGATATCGCAGCACCTTGGGCCTCTGGTTCTTGTGTTTCAGTGCCCATGGGTGGAATAGGTAAAAATTATGGAATTTGGGAGGGTGGAGGTGTACGGGCTTTTAGGAAGATGGGTTGGGGGCATAGGGCAGTGGCAGTAGTGGCTGCTCTTGTTTAAGTCCTCATTCATTTTCTTTGTAAAAAGGAGGGAAAAGTAGGAATTTGCTTCTTTCTTTTGCATGTGGGTTTTTTCTCAGTGATGGGGTAGGGAGGGTTATCAGGTTTATCTGGTTCAGAATCATCGCTAAGGATATGAGCAGTAGGAGTAGATGATTCTAGTAAGTTGTGGGGCGGGTTTGGTATGGTAGGAGGATTAATTGGATCAATTGGGTCTGTAGGCGGATTAATAGGTATTTCTGGAGGGTCTGGAAGGTTTTGTGGTTGTTGTTCCTGAGGATTTTCAGGATGTTCAGCAGCTTCCCGAGGGTCTATGGGTGGGTTTTTTAGAGGAGGGTTTTGTTGGGAAAAACCCTTTTGGATGAGTAGTTGAACGAGACAGTGATGGGTGGGGGAAAGGGTAGGATTTTTAGCCTTTTTACAATAATGTGACATATTTCTAAGACATCCGAGAAGATAGTAGGGAATATTCACCAATCTAGCATGTCGTAAATGAGATAACAAGACAAAATCATACTGGTAAACTACCTGGTATCGGCCTTCACAGGTGAGATAGTGCTTGACAAACTCTATAACCTTTGGCCAAGGAGGCGGCAATGAGCTAAGTCAAACACCCCGACCTTTAGGCTCAACTTGTTCTCCTGGCAAGAGAAAATCCTGCTAGGCATTAAGGATAATCTGTTTGCAACTGAACCAGTGAATTCCAGTGACAGGAAGACCCGAAACCTGTGCTATATCATCCTCTGTGACTGGAATCTAAACCCCTTGAACAATGAAATGATCTTCTTGAAGATTTCGAGCAAATTGAAGAACCTGTTGTTGATCAAATCCCTGGAGCCTCTGAAAATAACCCAACCAGTCGGCCTGCTGAAAGCTTTGGTAGACTTCTAGATACAATTCTAGCAGGGTTGTCGTGGCGGGTTCGTATCGTATAACAGGGCCTCCCATAGCTAACATCTCAGTAGAATGCACAGTCAGAGAGTCAAATAACCGCTTCCAAACAGAGTAAGTTTTGCGAATGAAGGCATGCAAATGGTGGTGAAAGCAAATGAAATGATGGGTAAAAAAAGAATGATGGTAGTCAGTTCGTGTGAAATGATGGCATAAGATTTCGATATCCCCCCCCCCAACTACGGATAAAATAGTGACTTTAATTGAATGATAATTGTAATGGATGGATTTACATTTTTCATCAATTTATTTTGATAACTAACTAATTTCATAACACAGTAATGAAATAATAGTAACTTCCATAACATTCAAGAATTTTTACTAATTTAACTCATTCATATGCAATTTCATCAATATAATAAGATTTAATAACAAATTAATTCAAAACAATGCATAATTCTTACCTAAACCTGATGCTACTATTTGCTCCGCTTGCTTCCTTCCCGCTCCTTTAGAACACAACCCAAAACCGACCTCCCTGCTGACTATTTAGCTCCTAGCCCTAGGATATCAATGGATATCCTAGCCCTCCGAGCCCAAAACCCCCAGCAAACCTTCGGTGCACTGTGTAAATTCCACTCCAAGTTTCCCTCTGCCAATTCCCCGCTCTCCCAAATTCATCCCCCAACTCCCGTAACCTCCTCCTCCTCCAACTCCTTTCTCCCCTTATCCCTCCTTCACCGCCTTCCCTTCATTTACTCCCTTACTGAATATCTTATCCCATTATTAATTATCTTATCCCATTTATTAAATATCTTATCCCATTAATTAAATATCTTATCCCATTATTAAATATCTTATCCCATTTATTAAATGCTTCCATTTTGGGGAACGTAACTTAAATTAATAATATATTTTATTATCCACCTTTATTTATTTACCATATTGATTAATGAGTTAATAATTCTTAAATTAATCATAATCGAGAATAACTAATTAATAACAAATAATTAGTTAAGGTTATTTTAATAAATAAATATAGTTTAGCTAATCTTTTAGGATTACATTATTAAATTAATTATAATTAGTAATCAAGGGTTGTTACATACACCCACCCTTCAGGAAACTTCATCCTGAAGTTAAGGTATCTTATGGTACAACGGAAAAGAGCATGGTTCACACATTCATAACAAGTAGCTGGCATTATCAGTAAGTAAGTTAAGAAAGCTCATACATACTAGTGTATATGTATAAGAAATGCATGTGTAGCTAGTACATGCAAATCTTGTGCATGTACTAATAATCAAAACTGTCATCCTTTAGTAATTTATGTATGCATTCAATCCAGTCAGCAATACTAGTCTTTTATAAAAGACAACAAACAATTAATTGTGTGAGAATTCGTTTAATTACAATTGTTCGGTTTAATAATTTATTTTAAACAACGGTGGTTAGTTACATAATAATGAATATTCATATATACACATTTTTCTTCATCAAAATCCACCACATGACAGATCTCCATATAGTCTCAACTATTACTACTCATCCTTCCTCCCTAACCTACTTCCATCTCCATTCCTATCCGTCCTCTTCTAGACTATCTTGGAGTGTCAGCTATACTGACCTAACTCCAAATAGAACCCGTAAGTGGAAGTGTCGCTATCTCGACCAAGGTTCCCTAGCAGGCAACTGGCAGTCATCATCACACGACCTAGGGAGTGTGACTAGCACCGTTCTCCCATGACTTCAGGTTTCGGAGGATACACGGTGGGAAATTCCTCCACCCCTCCTAATCAGATCTAGGGTCCACCCCTACGATGGCCCACCCTACAATGGAGGATACACGATGGGAAATGCCTCCACCCCTCCTAACAGAACCAGGGTCAACACCCTACAATTGAATATACAGTGGCACTGTGTTGCTGGAGGTTTTGTCATCGTTTATTTGGTTTTGGGTAGTGTCGTTACCTGAAATCATGCATTGATCCACATATCATAGCAATGCATCCAAACCAATATAAATTTCCAAATACAATATTCATACCATAATGTTTCTCGGTTAGTGGTCCTGATATACACTTTCATCATTATCATCCCTTGGCTATTTCATAGCCCTTAACCTACAGATTAGTCTGTAACACAAACTCATACATTTCTATGCATTATCATCATGTAATTGTATACTAGCATCGTTTCACGTTGGTATCCATGTACCGATAAGTTAACATCAAGTTTTCCAATTAGAAATAGATCTCATAATATCCCATAATTTAATTTCGACACCCATTCACAAGTTTATCATTTACCCAAAATAGATGGCATCATATCCAACATCATCCTAATAGCATTTAAACATTCATTTAATTCACATTCTCACAATGTGTCGCAGCATATACATCATCATCAATAACATTTAAACATTCGTAAAGTTTACATTCACATAATAGATCGCATTACATACATCATCATCAATAACATTTAAACATTCATAAAATTTACATGTATGTAGTAGATCGCATCATATACATTATCATCAATTAACATTTAAACATTCATAAAAGTTCATAAATTTTAAAGTTTAAGTGTATCACTTAATAGTTTCACTGTGACTAGAAAATGAAGTATATAGGCCTCAGGTAATCCTGGATGTCTAAGTCAAAAGGTGGTGTTACATACATTCCACCTTCGAGAAACATGTTCTCGAGGTGGTCAAAATAGTGAGGGATATTCTCGCTGTAGTGTCTCGGCATCTTCCCAAGTAGCAGATCCTGGACTATACTTGTCCCACTGGACCTTAACTTGGTCTACTAGACAGTTCCTGAGCTGTCGGACTCTACGGTCCAATATGTGTAACAGTTCTACCGTGAGGGTTCCCATGTCCGATACCTGCAATTCCTTCCAATTTAGTTTATGTGATTCATCAGCAACATAATGACGTAAAACAGATACATGAAATACATTATGAGTTTTATGCAAGTGGGGTGGCAGTACGAGAGGATAGGCAACGGGTCCAATTTTCTCTTGGATCCTGAATGGTCCTATAAACTGAGGTGACAACTTTGTCCCCTTCCCGAACCGTATGGTACTCTTATTAGGCCTAATACGTATGAAAACTTGGTCTCCCACTTCATAACTCCGGTCGGTCCTGTGTGCATCTGCATATCTTTTCTGCCTATCCTGTGCTTCCTTTAATCTCTGCCTAATCTGAATCACCTGTTCCTCCATTTCTTGAATCAATTCTGTCCCAACTGTTACTTGGTCTTCTAGTCTATCCCAACTCAATGGCGTTCTGCATGGCCTCCCATACAAAGCTTCGTAGGGTGGCATTCCAATGGAACTATGATAACTGTTATTGTAGGCAAACTCTACCAAAGGTAGGTACTTCTCCCACTGGGTTTGATTATCCATTACATACATCCTAAGCATGTCTTCCATGACTTGATTTACCCTCTCATTCTGCCCATCTGTTTCAGGATGATAAGTTGTGCTTAAGTTCAACTGAGTTCCCAACGCTGACTGTAAACTTGTCCAAAACCTAGAAGTGAATCTGGAGTCCCTATCTGAAATGATTTTCTTAGGTATTCCGTGCAAACGGATAACCTCACTTACAAACACACGTGCCACATCAGTGACATCGTAAGTGTCCCTAACTGGAATGAAATGAGAACTCTTGGTTAATTTATCCACTATCACAAGAATGGCATTGTGTCTATGGGATGTGAGTGGTAACCCCACAACAAAATCCATAGAGATGACTTCCCACTTGGACATAGGAACATCATGTGGTTGTAGGAGGCCTGCTGGGTGATGGTGGTCGGCTTTCAC
>ML778937.1:1545596-1559780 GCA_009831015.1 Picea engelmannii
GTTTAAAGTCATCGTGCTTGTAGGCTGCCAACCCACTCTTTTCTAATGCAGATGGTGAAATGAAACTATCTGTCGCACCAGAATCAAACAAAATCTTAACATTGATATGATTTAGCGTACTTGATGACTCCACCACCGTGGATTGATGTTCGGCCTGGCGGTTATTAACTGCTGCGTAAATATGGTGGCTGCTACTTGCTCTCCCCATCGGCGCCTTTCCTTCTCTATGCACGAATCCTGATTGTAACTCTGGATAGTCCCGTTCGTAATGGGGTCCTTCACATCTCCAACAGGAAATACGATATTGAACCGGTAATGTTATGTGACTGATTCCTAAAAGAGTTTCTTCCCCTGGAACCCCTGCCCCTGCTCACTGTTCCCTGAGATGGTCGTGGTCTTGTCTGTACCGTTGGCAATGAGCGAGATGCTGCACTCGCTACCATTGAAATCTCTGTAGCTACTGTCCTTGGCATGAATCTGTTACCATAAGGCGGTGGCCTTGAGCCCCCTCCCCTAGGAAATGTCCTCAGGGCCTTTCCTACGAATCCAGGGCGATGCGGAAATGTCGATCTTGCACCCCCAGTCAAGTTCATATGTTCTTCCACGTAACGCGCACTTTCCACCGCCTCCGCTACTGAAGATGGCTTCCACATCCTCACCATAGCTCTTATCCTAGGGTTCAATCCATAGATGAAGCGCTCTGCCTGTCGTTGGTCACTATCCATATACGACACATATTTGACCAGTTCCATAAACCTGATCTCATATTCTTCTACCGTTTTATTTCCCTGTACTAAGGCATGAAATGCCCCAACCTGTTGTTCCTCGTAGTACGTCGGTAGATATTTCCTCCTGAACCTCTCCTCGAAAAGTTCCCAAGATTCCGTATCTGGGGTAAGGTGCAGTTGTCTTTCCAGATTACCCCGCCAATTCAGGGCGTTGTCCCTTAACTGAAAAATGGCGATCTTCGCCTTTGAGTTGGATGCATAGTCCCTTAGGGAAAAACACCTGGTCATGCCTTCCAACCATGCTTCCGCGTGTTCACTGGCGTGACCTCCAGCAAACTCTGGAAGTTTGATCTTCTGCAACTCTCGCGTGATGTCTTCAGGTGGAGGTCCTCCCCCTAAATCCCTTGATGCTTCTGGATTACCCATTCCAGATGGTGGAGGTTCCACTTCAGTCCCTGCTGGTTGTCGCCCCTTTAGAGTCTCGTTGATGGCTTCCAACGAGCACAGTATGAGGGCTAATTCGGGCGTTGGTGGTGGTGGCGCTGGTGGTGTTGGAGGTGCTTGCGACGACGCTCCCCTGCCTCGACTCACTCGAGTACTGACCATCCTGTATGCTTTGACCTGCATCCACCAAAGTTGTCACGGTGAGTTCCAGGATGTTTCAAATTGGTGCTACTCAAACTAGAAACAGGGTTAGGCATAAGTTTTCTTTACTTGTCTGTAAACAGACGTTACTCCATTAGGGGATTGTCTAGGTTAGGGTTAGGTTTAAGCATCTAAGCTTCATTTCTTCACCCCTACGAAAATAACTATTGGTTCCCTTGCCCTTTGTCTACGCTAGCTTTGCACCTTACTCGCCACTTCCTAGGCTTACGCTCCTAATGAATATGTCGCCTCCTTCCCGCTTGTCCTAGTCTGAGCCCTTTTAATTTACGCTTACAACTTGATTAAAATTGACTCCCGTCCTTATGTTTATTAATTTACGCTGACATGCGTACACCCGCACTATGTACCTTTCGGCGTTAGTGTTCTTCTTAAGACGTCGCGTTGAGCACATACGTCCCTTTGTGGGCTCCTCCATTTATGTCTTTGGCGCTTGATAGCTTGGCATGTGACC
The DNA here is from genome assembly GCA_009831015.1 of Picea engelmannii. NCBI lineage: Eukaryota > Viridiplantae > Streptophyta > Pinopsida > Pinales > Pinaceae > Picea > Picea engelmannii. Next base: position 1,547,442 of record ML778937.1, read on the forward strand.
TGTATGGCTCTAAAAGGTGCTTGATAGCTTGGCATGTGGTCTTGGGTATGATGGTTAAAGTATTTATTTGTGAAATTATTGTAAAAGAAATAACGCATGGTGCGTTGGTAGGGAGGATTTTGTAAAGACTCGACCGGTGGAAGGAGGTTTGGGGTTCAATTCCCACGGACTCCATAAATTTTTTCTTAGCCCCATATTATTCAACTTAACTAATATCTTATTAAACTAATTAACTTAACTTAACTTAACTATTTAGTTAATTAACTTAACTTAACTAATTAGTTAATTATCTTACCTTAACTTAGTTAATTAGTTTAATAGTTTAATTATTTTTACTTAATTAAATTTAACTAATTTAACTTAATTTAATGTAATTAATTTATCTTAATTTAATTTAAAATTTAAATAAAATAAATAAATAAATAAAATATTTTGAAACCCCTTCTTTTTTTTTAAATAATTATAACTAAAATAAATATTAAAAATTAAAAAAAAAATTAAAACAATTAATTTATTACCATTTAAAATTATAATAAGAAAATAATCAACAAAAATAAAAAATAAAATAGGATAAACTACTCTATACGTACAGGAATCGGCATCGTAGGTCCTCGCATGAGGCCCACGTGCCCCCTCCTCCAGGTGCTCATCTCTTCTAGACTTCTCTTCGGCCCATCTACGATTATCGAATTTGGTGGTTGGTTGGTTTGGGCATTGAGCGACGAGGTTTCGAAAAACCTAGGGTTCAGAACATTTCCAGTACATTAGGTAGGTCGAGCAGAGTGCAGGCAACTTTAATCAGAATGTTCTCATTAGCCATAGTTCAATTGTATTTACATATAAAGCTTACATACCTCATCTTTACCTTTGATTTGTACTTCAAAAAATATAGTGCATGTCCCTAATAGATCTGCAGTAACCCTGGGAGAGACTTTGGATTTATTAGAGAAATTATATCAAGGGTTTGTTTAATTATGAGAAAATGTCATGAAAGGACAGAATGTAGTATGAAAATAGGAGAATTGAGAGCAAAAGAGACGAAGCAGATGTTTTATTGACAGGGAATGCTAAGAAAGTGGTGTTTCAGCAATAGGAAAAGAATGGAAAATGTTTGCTGAAGAGTGATGTTTTAACAATGGAAAAATATTGCTGAAGAAATGGTGTTTCAGCAGTGGCGAAATATTGTTGAATAGTGGTGTTTTAGCAATGGGAAAAAAATGAAATATTGTTGAACAATGGTATTTCAACAAAGGGAAAAATGGGAAAAATGTTGTTGATCAGTGGTGTTGCAGCAATGGGAAAGATGGGAAAAAATGAGGAAAATGTTGCTGAAGGGTGGTGTTTCAGCAACGAGAAAAATGGGAAAGATGAGGAAGATGTTGGTGAAGAGTGGTGCTTCAGCAATGGGAAAAATGGAAAAAATGTTGTTGATCAATGGTGTTTCAACAATGGAAAAGATGGGAAAAAATGAAGAAAATGTTGTTGAAGAGTGGTGTTTCAGCAACGGGAAAAATGGGAAAATGAGGAAAAAAAAAATGTTGTTGAATGGATTAAAGAAAGAGGGAGCAGTGCTTCACAAAATGAAGCTTGGATCTGCTTGAAGTAAGATCGTCCTTTCTTGGTAGGCCTCTTCTTGGATCAAGAATCTACAAAAGAATCAATAGTAACATGTCATTCCTTGACAGGCATTTATTAGTAAAAGAAATTTAATCTAATACTAAAGAAATTAAATTCAGAAAAATTAATTGCAATGAGGGGCAGGAGGCTCCTCTAAAAAGAGATAATGTGAGTCTGCCACACATGTGGCCGTAAAATCTTCTTTGTAAATGGGGCGCTGGTATAGACGAAGCCGATGATCATTCACTAGTAACGGTGTTTTAGAGTCATCAATTGTGAGGAGCCTTATTGTTCCATTGGGGAAAATAGTGTCCACTTCGTAAGGTCCAAGCCATCTTGTACGTAGTTTCCCTCGAAATTCTTTAAACCAAGAATCATACAGTAAAGCCCAATTACCTTTTTGGAATTGCTTATGCTTGATGGTTTTGTCATGCCATTTTGATCTTTGTTGTTGAATCATAGTTGTCTGATGAATGGCATCTAGTATTTTTTCATCTAATTCATTAAGCTACTGCAACCTGGTTGTCTGTGCATCGGTCAAATCAAGGTTAACAGCTAACGCAATCCTTAAGGTCTTGATTTCAAATTCCACAGGAAAGACAACAATTTTTCCATAAACTAGTTCATAGGGGGAGAATCCTGTAGTATTTCTCTAAGTAGTTTTGTAAGCCCATAATTCTTAAGGGAGCCTGTGAGACCAGTCCTTTCTATTTTCCTTCACTATTTTTGTGAGAATGGCTTCTATTACTTTATTTGTGCTTTCCACCTGTCCATTGGCTTGGGGGTGGTATGGTGTAGTCATAATATGATGAATATGATATTTTTGAAGGGTGTGTTTAAATCTATGAGAAGTGAAAGGAGGTCCTCCATCTGTGACTAATTATCTAGGCACTCCAAATCTGATAAAGATATCTTCAAATAAAAAATCTAGAACCACTTCTTCTGTATCTCTATGGAGTGCTTTAGCCTCCACCCATTTGGTCATATAATCTGTGGAGACCACTATATAAACTTTTTGATTGGATGGAGGGTTAATGGGTCCTACAAAGTCTAAGGCACATCTTTCAAATAGTTCGAGTACTACCTGGGGATTTAATGGCATTTCATCTCTATGATTAGGTTGACCCATTCATTGACAACTATCACAGGCCTGAACATATTTCTTTGTATCTTTAAAAAGTGAGGGCCAATAATAACCCCACTTGAGAATTTTATGTGATGTTCTCTTATCAGCTAAATGCCCTCCACAAGGGCCATCATGACAATCTTTTACTAAATCATAAACCTCATCTTCTCTAATGCATCTTCGGATTTCTTGATCAAGTCCTGTGTGGAAAAGACACCCACTTATCCAGCTATACCAAGCACTTTGTTGAATGATTCTTCTTTTCTCTTGGTGGGATAGGTGTGGTGGTAACTTCCCTGCAACCAAATACTTAGTGATGTCTGCATACCATGGTGAGTGAGCAGATACTCCAAATAGATATTCATCGGGAAAATAATCATCTACTAGAGAATTATCATCAGGTGTTAACCAAGAAAGGAAATCAGCAACTACATTTTCTTTTCCTGGTCTATCTACAATTGTAATATCAAATTCTTGTAATAATAGTAACCATCTGGTGACTCGAGCATTTTTTACAGGTTTATTCATTAAATATTTGATAGCTGAGTGATCAGTATGGACAAAATTAGAATAGCCAGTGATGTAATGTTGAAATTTATTAATAGCATAGATAACTGCTAAAAATTCATTTTCGTTAACTGTATATTAAGTTCAGCAGGACTCATATTCTTGCTAATAAAGTAGATGGCATAAGGGAGATTATTTTCTTCTTGTCCCAAGACAGCTCCTATTGCAGAATCTGAAGCATCAGAGGATATATGAAAGGGAAGTGTCCAATCAGGTCGTCTTAAAATAGGAGCTATAGATAACTGATGTTTGAGTGCATCAAATGCTTCCTGGCAAAGAGTAGTACACTTAAATTCAACATTTTTCATAAGTAACACAAACAAAGGAGAAGCCATTTTGGAAAAAAAATTGATAAATCTTCTATAGTATCCAGCATGTCCTAAAAAACTTCTCACATCTGTTTGGGTTTTAGGAATATGAAGGTCTTTAATGAATTTTATCTTGGATGGATCTACCTGAATCCCTTGAGATGAGATAAAATGTCCAAGTACCACTCCTTCACTCATCATCATATGACATTTTTCGGTGCTTAAGGAGAGGTGGGCTTGTATACATCGATTAAGTATTTTCTCAAGATTTTGTAGTGCTTCGTCAAAAGAGACACCATAAGGGGTAAAATAATCCATAAAAATTTCCATAGAGTCATTAAGCATATCAGAAAAAATTCCTATAACTACTCTTTGAAAGGTTGTTGGTGCATTACATAGTCCAAATGGGAGGACTCTATAAGCAAAAGTTCCCCAGGGGCTAGTAAAAGTGGTCTTATCTTGGTCTTGGGGTGCGATTTTGATCTAGTTATACCCACTGAAACCATCTAAGAAAGAGAAGAATTTCTTCCCTGACAAATTATCTAACACCTGATCAATGAATGGCAATGAAAAGTGATCTTTTTGAGTGGCTTTATTTAAGGCTCTATAATCTACACACACACTCCATTTCCCATTTTTATTAGGAACTATTACCAATGGGGAAACCCATTCACTGTCAGATATAGGATATATAAACCCTGCATTATGCAATTTTTGAAGTTCTTCTTTAATAATTTCTCGTAAATTAGGGTTCATTTGTCGTTGAGGTTGGCAGATCGATCGACAATATTCCTTAATATAGATACGATGAGTGCATAATTTAGGAGAGATTCCCTTCATATATGTATACACCCATGCGAATGATTCCTTATGTTCAAGAAGTAACTTCATTAATCACTATGTTTCAACAACTGTCAAGTTAGGGTTTATATTCAGTGTTTTGCCAGGTTCAATTTCTACTGGTATACTTTTAGAAGATATGGTAGTTGATGTTTGAGGTGGGTCTTCAAAGTTAAGGTTTTCCTAGGTATCTGACTCCAAAAGTGCAGTGAGTTGATTATGTGTTTCTGGAGTCACAGAGGAGGGTTCACAAATAAAATTATTAATTACTTCATTCTCAGTGACGTCTTTAAGGCTTAAGGCTTGTCCGATAGTCAAGATAGATTGAGTAGTTTGATCGTCAAAATCCACCCATAAGGAATTGTCATTATTAATCAAGGGTGTAGCGTGAGGGTAGAGGGTAAGTTGTTTGGTCTCATATCCATTGGAAATTGTAATTGAACCAGATTTGTAGCTGATAAAGGCATCTGTTGTGGCTAGCCAAGGTCTACCCAAAATTATAGGATGACCCCCCAACTTTGTTTTAGGTTGTAATACCACAAAGTCAGCTGGATAATTCCAAGACTCAACTGAGATGATTAGGTCTTCAATGACTCCGTCCGGTTTGATTGTAGAATGGTTAGCTAATTCTAGAATGGTTGGGGTATCTCTGATTTCATTCTTCAGTTGTAACAGTTGTGAAGTTTCAAGAGTCATAATATTGATAGCAGCGCCTAAGTCTATCAGAACTCGAGGAATTATTGTTTTTCCAATTTGTACTATGACAGTAGGATGGTTGGGATCACCATGTTTAACAAAAAGAGTTGTACTCGACATTAGTGTAGATAAATCACCCATGACATGGACTGTTAGGGGATCTTTAGTTTTCCTACCAGGTTTCTTAACACAAATGTCTCGAATAGTTCTGGCATAAATTGGTACATCTCTTAGTGCTTGTAATAGTGGAATTTTTACATAGAGATTTTGTAATTTTCCTAGAAGATTGAAAGCAGGTGGCTCGGTCGTTTTAGTCAAAGCTAAATGCTCAAGGAATGGTGGTTTTGTTGTTTCGGCAACAGTTTTGGAGGATGAATGTACCTCTTCAGGTACATCGTTCTTTTTTATTTCTTCTTTATTGGAATCAGAAGAGGTAACATCATTAATGATAGGTTCTACTATTTTCCCAGATCTTAAATGAATATTATTGTATTGCACAGGGAAAAGAGAAAGTATAGGCTGGTTTTGAATATCAATGCACTGCATAGTCTTATTATTGGGGTTAGGGTTAGGTTGTACAGGTAGTTGGGGCCTCATCATTTGATTGTTCGGTGGAGTACATGATGGTAAAGAGAGTGGTTGTTGAAATTGTGATTGAAATTGAGGAAATTGATTTGGGAACAGGGGTTTTTGACCTCTCCAATTTGGATTCCATTGGTTAAGGTAAGGTTGTTGTTATGGAGGCCAAGGAGTCCACATTGTTGTGTCTACAAAGGGAGGTTTTTTTTTTGCATGGGTGGGTAATTCATTTGATTGAGGGGTGGGTATTGCATTTGATTAAAGGGAGGGTAATTTGCTTGACTAAAAGAAGGATAGTTATTCCAACAATTAGAATATGTAAATGGCATATTAAGGCTCGTACCTTATCCCCACGGTTTCCATTGCCTTCTATGTGTCAACAAATAGACAACTTCAGCTTCTTCATCAATTGGTTGTAATGCTTCCTTGATTCCTGGTAAAGAAGGGCATTGTTGAGTTTCATGATCCTTATCACAAATGGTGCAAATTGGTTTTTTGTCTAATGGGCATTCCCTTCGTAGGTGCTTATCTCTACATTTGGAACAAAAGATGGACAGAGATGCTTCTGCTTCGACTTGTTTCTTTTGAATCTGCAAGGTGTCAATTTTTGAAGCAAAAGAAATTAACATTTCAGTTTTAAAACCCTCTAGTAAATTACCTATTTCGGCTCTTGTTGCTCCTCCACTGGCTGATTTTTGAACTCTTGAAATGTGGTATCCCTGTTGTTTGATCTATTCCTTGCAGCTCCTCTTGAACATCTTTTACATAGGTTAACAATTTCATCATATGATTATTTAGATATGTCCCCTTTACCAAGCATATTCAGCATATCTAGACAGTCATCCCTTACTCTTTTTAATAGTATTGTTTTAAGAATATCTTTATTTACATCGGGGTGACTGGATCTTTGTAGATTATATTGTAGTCTTTCCACAAAGTCCTCCAAATTTTCATCCTCTTTCTGTATCATCTTGAATAGTTCCTCTCTTTTTTCTCTTGTTCGGCAATAGTCTTGATGTTTGTGAAGAAATTTTTGTTTCATCTGATCTCATGTTGTGATTACATGACCTCCAACACTCATGAACCATCTTAATTCATTTCCCTTTATTGTCGTTGGAAATAGCTTTAATTCTTGAGCATTGGAAATGTAATCGTAACTTCTGCATAATATGTCAAACAAGAAAATGAATTCATCAAGATATTCTGAAGATAAACCATGAAAGTTAGGTAAAGCTGAGAGTGGAATATTCTTCATGGGAGCTACTCCTCCAGGAATACCACCAATAGGAAATCCTAAGGTAGAAAAAAAGTTTTCATCATTTACCTCTCCTTCAGGACCTGTCTATTCTTCATGGTGCAGTTCTTCATTATACTCATCCATGGTTTCTTCTGTTTGTTCCCCTACTGCACTTGATCGATCCTCAATGTTTTCTGTTGGTTTCTCAACTGTCTCAGGGCTCCAAATTTCTTTCCTCGTTTAAAAGTTTTCTTGAAAGGAAGGTTGAGATTTTGGTTTTCGAGAGCTTGGTTGCTGAGGAGCAACATATTCAGATTTTGATATAATCTCGTCAATAAAAGTCTTTCTTCCTCCCCTTCCTTTTCCCTTGCCACCTGTAGGGTCAGTATCTTTGGGGTCTCCATGTCCTCTCATGCAATCTGTATATCTGAAAGAACATAATTTCTTTTGAAATCTATAATTTCCTTCATCAGCAACGACGCCAAAATGTTGGTCACTATAATTGATTTTTAATTAAAACAATCAAGTGCTACATAAATTGTCAACCCAGGGAAGTATGTTTATTTCAAAGGCAATCACACACTGTATATGCTCAATCTCAAAAGCAATCTAGAGTTGCAGTAAAAGCACACTACTCACACCTTACTTTGAATAGACTGAAGTTCTACTTTGAATTACAGAAAAGTAATCTATCTATTGCAGAGTTTAAGATCCAAAGGAAAATAATTATTAGAAGAATCCTGGATTACATTAAGAAACAACAACCTAGGAAAAGAAATCTTTCAGCATATTGCAAAGAAGACTAACTATTCTGTAACAGAAAACATGACTTTATTCCCCAAAGAAGGAATCTTCAGCACCTGTCTCTGACTATCACACTTTCATAAACTCATTACCAATCAAAATGAGTAACAAGTACTCAAGGCTAACTATTTTGTAACAAAGAACAAGACCCTATTCCCCAAAGCAAGAATCTTTAGCACCTGTCTCTGATTATCACACTTTCATAAATTCATCAAGCAGAATTACCAATCAGAATGATTAACAATTACCTAGGAATGAATTGTATGAAAACAATGTAACAATCAGTAGAAAAAGAGTTTCAACAAAATAGAGTTTCAGTAAAGTAGAGTTTCAGCAAAACAGAGTTTAAACAAGGCGTAGACAAAAATAATACTAACACACTACAGAACTAATGGGTGAATCTTGTCAAGAAAGTGGGCCCTCTCCTTCTCACAAGATTCCCCGGAAATGAAAGCAACTAAGAAGAAATGCTCAGAATAATCTTTTATTCATCTGTCAAATGTATCATGTTACAATATCCAAAATGAGCACACCCTTCTCTGTAATTCCTTTCTAGCTAAAACATCTCCTCTCCTAATGTTGATTTCTCCCCTATTTAAAGAAGAGAATCCTCTTAATACAATTAAGCATAAAATTACATGTGTACATCCAAATCCTATTCTTAGTCTGATCTAATATTCTATGCTAGAATAGGATATTTTGATCTCCCGTAGCAAAATTTTGTTACAGTAGTTGGAATGGTGTTGGCTTGAGGTACAGTTGTTGCGGCCGGTGTAACAGCTTCTTTATTTATCTTTTCTTGTTACTGTTGTTTGTAACTATTTCAACATCGCAAATCATGGATTGTTTCAGCAATGGGATTTGTGTCCTGTTTGACTGTTTCAGCAATGGGATTTGTGTCCTGTTTGACTGTTTCAGCAACGTGGTCTCAAGTATAAGCAATGGTTATAATGGTGTCGGTTTAAGGTACAGTTGTTGCGGCCAGTGTAACAGCTCCTTCTTGTTACTGTTGTATGTTAAATGTTGTTTCAGCATCGCAAATCACGGACTGTTTCAGCAATGGGATTTGTGTACTGTTGGTTGTTTCAGCAACGTGATCTTCAAGCAACAATAGTATATTAACTGCAGTTCACACTTTTTTAGCAACTATATATTTCTGATTAATGGCTAAGTATGAGAGTAATGCAAAATTACATGTAAAACAAATTAAACATATAGCAAAGAGAAGAAACGTTATATACCTTTGGAGAAATAGATTAATGTGATAATGTAGGCTTAAATATGAGTGGGAAAAGGATGTAATGATAGCAAAAAGTATGAGAAAAGAGGTACATTATAGGGTCCTAACATCCCCCCAAACTGAAACGGTTGCATGTCCTTAGGCAACTTCAATCTGAATCAGAATCCGGATATCGACTCTAGGCATGCAAATTACTTAAGCAGTAGTTGTAGAAAGTATTGTCCGTTGGGGTTCTGAATCCTTGAACCTGTTGTAGCATTTTCCAAGCTACTGCTTTGACCTTCTTGGGCTTATGATGAACTTGGTACTTCTCTGCTGGCATCCATAAAATGGGAAAATGGAACTGATAACCTATCTAGTTTTCAGCGCATTGCTGGACACATTTGATGTAGCTACGTACCCGGGAGATTGTTGTCTCAAGATTGGTAGGACAAAAGGGATTGTGCTCCTTCCTTTTCTGAGAAGATTGTTGCCAACACATTTTATTTGCTTGTAGGGCAGTAACCTCGGTGGATTTAATAAACTGTTGACAATCCTGAAGTACTGTTGTTTGTACTTGTCGAATATATTAAATTATCCCTGGTTTCTTAAAAAATTGATAATACTCTGCAACAAAGGTGGCAACATTCTGTGGTTCTGGCCGTATCGAGAGGAGGCGGTTATCTTCGTTATGCTTGGCAGCTAGGAATTCATTCTGCCATGCAATCTGATTGTTAAGGAAGGAAGTGAATGTTCGAATATGGATATCACCGACAAGAGGGTTAAGGTTAAGTTGTCGGTTCTCAGGGATGGCCTCATTATGAAGATATACCTCACATAGTAGGTGTTGATCAATTGTAGAGGCTTCTGCAAAATTTTTAACAAAATCTACTGGATTGAACACTGCATATGGTCTGCCTTCTTTGATTGATTTAATCTGAAAAAATGTAAGTCGTTCTATGAGGAAAAGATTGTAATTTGAGGATGGTTTCCTAGAAACCAACAATTTTTGTGCCAAACAAAACATCATGAGCAATTTGCCTTTTAGCTCTTCATTTTGCTTCTTATGGACACGGGATTCTTGGCGTGTTTGCTCCAAAGCTTCCCAGTTTGAATAGATGTGGTTTAGCCAAAGTAGTCTATGCTCCTGTAGGTTTTTATCTTGTGTAACAGCAGACTCTTTTTTTCATTTGTCCATTATTACCTGCTCATCCCATGGTTGAGTTTGTGTTTCAGCATCACAAGTGATAGGCTGAGGTAGGGTCTGAGTGGCCCGTTCCACAAGAGTATGGGTGTTGATCTTGCTAGGAGGAGAAAATTCATCAATAGGCAGTGTTTGTACAGCTTTACTAATAAAAACAAGGGCTTCAGATGTAGCAGTTGTTGTAGGCCAGGGTTCATTTTGAATTTTGGAAGGTCCTACTAGTTCTTGTGTAACAACAGGGTTTTCTTCTTTGACTGCAAAAGTCGTAGGTGCAGGGGAAGCTCCGGGCATTGGAATTTGAGCTACTTTGTAGCCTTCTTGATAATAAATGTCCCCACATTGACTGCACATATACTCTCTACACTGATTCTCTTTTGTGTTTTCCTCTGTCATGGTCGCTATGCGAGCTAGGGTATACAATTTAAGTTCCTTATCGTAGGCTTCCTTTACCATTACTAGCTCTTTCTTGTAGGCTTCTAGTTCATACCTTAGGAACTCATTTTCTTGTAAGACAGAGGCCATTGTTGGTTTTGGTTGTTGATATTTCATGGGTGTATCAAGAGGGGTGACTGGTTCTTGTGTAATAGTCACAGCCGCAATAGCTGGTTCTTGTGAAGCAGCTACAAGATCAACAGTTGATTCTTATGTTTCAGCTTCTTGATGTAGAGAAAGTAGTGTTGTGGCACCCTGGGCATCTAATTCCTGTATTTCGGGAACAAAATCAGCAGCTAGTTCTTGTGTTTCAGCTGTAGCTGGTTCTTGTGTTTCAGCTACTGAATGAGTAGCTAGTTCTTGTGTTTCAGTTACTGGATGAGTAGCTGGTTCTTGTGTTTCAGCTACTTGATTTAAAGAGAATGATGTCGCAGCACCTTGGGCCTCTGGTTCTTGTGTTTCAATGGCCATGGGTGGAATAGGTAAAAATTCCAGAATTTGGGAGGGTGGAGGTGTACGGGCTTTTAGCAAGATGGGTTGGGGGTTTAGGGTAGTGGCAGTAGTGGCTAATCTTGTTGAAGTCCTCATTCGTTTTCTTTATAAAAAGGAGGGAAAAGTAGGAATTTGCTTCTTTCTTTTGCATGTGGGTTTTTCCTCAGTGATGGGGCAGGGAGGGCTATCAGGTTTATCTGGTTTAGAATCATCGCTAAGGATATGAACAGTAGGAGTAGATGATTCTAGTAAGTTCTGGGGTGGGCTTGGTATGGTAGGAGGGTTAATTGGATCAATTGGGTCTGTAGGTGGATTAATAGGTATTTCCAGAGGGTCTGGAAGGTTTTGTGGTTGTTGTTCCTGAGGATTTTCAAGATGTTCAGTAGCTTCCTGAGGGTCTATGGGTGGGTTGTCTAGGGGAGGGTTTTGTTAGGAAAAACCCTTTTGGATGAGTAGTTGAACGAGACGGTGATGGGTGAGGGAAAGGGAGGGATTTTTAGCCTTTTTACAATAATGCAACATATTTCTAAGACATCCGAGCAGATAGTAGGGAATATTCACCAATCTAGCATGTCATAAATGAGATAACAAGACAAAATCATACTGAGAAGCTTCTTGGTATCGGTCTTCATAGGTGAGATAGTGCTTGACAAACTCTGTAACTTTTGACCACGGAGGTGAAAATGAGCTAAGTCGAACACCCCGGCCTTTAGGCTATAATTGTTCTCCTGGCAAGAGAAAATCCTGCTGGGCATTAAGGATAATGTGTTTGCAGCTGAACCAGTGAATGCCAGTGATAGGAAGACCCGAAACCTGTGCTATATCATCCTCTGTGACTGGAATCCGAACCCCTTGAACAATGGAATGATCTTCTTGAATATTTCGAGCAAATTGAAGAACCTGTTGTTGATCAAATTCCTAGAGCCTATGAAAATAACCCAACCAGTCGGCCTGCTGAAAGATTTGGTAGAATTCTGGATACAATTCTAGCAGGGTTGTCGTGGTGGGTTCATATCATATAACAGGGCCTCCCATAGCTAATAGCTCAGTAGAATGCACAGTCAGAGATTCAAGTAAGCACTTCTGAACAGACTAAGTTTTGTGAATGAAGGCATGCAAATGGTGGTGAAAGCAAATGAAATGATGGGTAAAAAAAGAATGACGGTAGTCGGTTCATGTGAAATGATGGCATAATATTTCGATATCCCCCCCCCCCCC
>ML778937.1:1559863-1600248 GCA_009831015.1 Picea engelmannii
TTGGAATCTTCTCATTAGCCATAGTTCAATTGTATTTACATATAAATTTTACATACTTCATCTTTACCTTTGATTTGTACTTCGAAAAATATAGTGCCTATCCATAATAGATCTGCAGTAACCCTGGGAGAGACTTTGGATTTATTAAAGAAATTGTATAAAGGGTTTGTTTAATTATGAGAGAAGGTCATGAAAGGACAGAATGTAGTATGAAAATAGGAGAATTGAGAGCGAAAGAGATGAAGCAGATGTTTTTATTGACAGAGAATGCTGAGAAAGTGGTGTTTCAGCAACAGGAAAAGGATGGAAAAATGTTTGTTGAAGAGTGATGTTTTAACAATGGAAAAATACTGTTGAATAAATGGTGTTTCAGCAGTGGCGAAATATTGTTGAACAGTGGTGTTTCAGCAATGGGAAAAAAAATGAAATATTGTTGAACAGTGGTGTTTTAGCAATGGAAAAAATGTTGTTGATCAGTGGTGTTGCAGCAATGGGAAATATGAGAAAAAATGAGAAAAATGATGCTGAAGAGTGGTGTTTCAGCAACGGGAAAAATGGGAAAAAACTGGGAAAGATGAGGAAGATGTTGCTGAAGAGTGGTGGTTCAGCAATGGGAAAAATGATGCTGATCAGTGGTGTTTCAGCAATGGGAAAGATGGGAAAAAATGAGGAAAATATTGTTGAAGAGTGGGGTTTCAGCAACGGGAAAAATGGGAAAATGAGGAAAAAAAATGTTATTCAATGGATTGAAGAAAGAGGGAGTAGTGCTTCACAAAATGAAGCTTGGATCTGCTTGAAGTAAGATCGTCCTTTCTTGGTAGGCCTCTTCTTGGATTGATAATCTGCAAAAGAATCAATTGTAACATTCCATTCCTTGACAGGGATTTATTACTAAAAGAAATTTAATCTAATACTAAAGAAATTAAATTCAGAAAAATTAATTGCAATGAGGGGCACGAGGCTCCTCTAAAAAGAGATAATGTGATTCTACCACACATGTGGCCTTAAAATATTCTTTGGAAATGGGGCGTTGGTACAGACGGAGCTGATGACCATTCACTAATAACGGTGTTTTAGAGTCATCAATTGTGAGGAGCCTTATTGTTCCATTGGGGAAAACAGTGTCCACTTCGTAAGGTCCAAGCCATCTTGTACGTAGTTTCCCTTGAAATTCTTTAAACCAAGAATCATACAGTAAAGCCCAATTACCTTTTTGGAATTTCTTATGCTTGATGGTTTTGTCATGCCATTTTGATCTTTGTTGTTGAATCATAGTTGTCTGATGAATGGCATCTAGTCTTTTTTCATCTAATTCATTAAGCTGCTACAACCTGGTTGTCTTTGCATCGGTCAAATCAAGGTTAATAGCTAACGCAGTTCTTAAGGTCTTGATTTCAAATTCCATAGGAAAGACAACACTTTTTCCATAAACTAATTCATAGGGTGGAGAATCCTATAGTATTTCTACAGGTAGTTCTATAAGCCCATAATGCTTCAGGGAGCGTGTGAGACCAATCCTTTCTGTTTTCCTTCACTATTTTTGTGAGAATGGCTTCTATTACTTTGTTTGTTCTTTCCACCTGTCCATTGGCTTGGCAGTGGTATGGTGTAGTCATTCTATGATGAATATGATATTCTTGAAGGGTGTCTTTAAAGCCATGAGAAGTGAAAGGAGGTCCTCCATCTGTGACTAATTCTCTAGGCACTCCAAATCTGATAAAGATATCTTCAAATAAAAAATCTAGAATCGCTTCTTCTGTAGATCTATGCAGTGCTTTAGCCTCCACCCATTTGGTCATATAATTTGTGCAGACCACTATATAAACTTTTTGATTGGATGGAAGGTTAATGTTTCCTACAAAGTCTAAGGCCCATCTTTCAAATGGTTTGAGTAATACCTAGGGATTTAATGGAATTTCATCTCTATGATTAGTTTGACCCATTCTTTGACAGCTATCACAGGCCCAAACATATTTCTTTGTATCTTTAAAAAGTGAGGGCCAATAATTATAATCCATCCTGAGAATTTAATGTGTTGTTCTCTTATTAGCAAAATGCCCTCCAAAAGGGCCATCATGACAAGCTTTTACTAAATCATAAACCTTATCTTCCTTAATGCATCTTCAGATTTCTTGATCAAGTCCTGTGTGGAAAAGACACCCACTTATCCAGCTATACCGAGCACTTTTTTGAATGATTCTTCTTTTCTCTCGGTGGGATAGGTGTGGTGGTAACTTCCCTGCAACCAAGTAGTTAGCGATGTCTGCATACCATGGTGAGTGAGTAGATACTGCAAATATATATTCATCAGGAAAGGAATCATCTACTGGAGAATTATCATCAGCTGTTAACCGAGAAAGGAAATCAGCAACTACATTTTCTTTTTCTGGTCTATCTACAATTGTAATATCAAATTCTTGTAATAATAGTAACCATCTGGTGACTCGAGCATTTGTGACATGTTTATTCATTAAATATTTGACAGCTGAGTGATCAGTATGGACAAAAGTAGAATAGCCAGTGATGTAATGTCGAAATTTATTAATAGCATAGATAACTGCTAAAAATTCCTTTTTGGTAACTGTATAGTTAGGTTCAGCAGGACTCATATTCTTTCTAATAAGGTAGATGGCATAAGGGAGATGATTTTCTTCTTGTCCCAAGACAGCTCCTATTACAGTATCTGAAGCATCAGAGGATATATGAAAGAGAAGTGTCCAATCAGGTCCTCTTATAATAGGAGTTGTAGATAACTGATGTTTGAGTGCATCAAATTCTTGCTGGCAATGAGTAGTCCAGTTAAATACAACATTTTTCATAAGTAACACGAACAAAGGAGAAGCCATTTTGGAAAAAAAATTGATAAATCTTCTATAGTATCTAGCATGTCCTAGAATAATTCTCACATTTGTTTGGGTTTTAGGAATAAGAAGGTCTTTAATGACTTGTATCTTGGATGGATCTACCTAAATTCCTTGAGATGAGATAAAATGTCCAAGTACCACTCCTTCACTCATCATCATATGACATTTTTTGGTGCTTAAGGAGAGGTGCGCTTGTATACATCGGTTAAGTACTTTCTCAAGATTTTGTAGTGCTTCATCAAAAGAGACACCATAAGGGGTAAAATCATCCATAAAAATTTCCATAGAGTCATTAAGCATATCAAAAAAGATTCATATAACTTCTCTTTGAAAGTTTGTTGGTGCATTACATAGTCCAAATGGGAGGGCTCTATAAGCAAAAGTTCCCCAGGGGCTAGTAAAAGTGGTCTTATCTTGGTCTTGGGGTGAGATTTTGATCTAGTTATACCCACTGAAACCATCTAAGAAAGAGAAGAATTTCTTCCTTGACAAATTATCTAACACCTTATCAATGAATGGCAATAGAAAGTGATATTTTTGAGTGGCTTTATTTAAGGCTCTATAATCTACACACACTCTCCATTTGTCATTTTTCTTAGGAACTATTACCAATGGGGTAACCCATTCACTGTCAGATATAGGATATATAAACCCTGCATTAAGCAATTTTTGAAGTTCTTCTTTAAGAATGTCTCATAAATTAGGGTTCATTCGTCATTGAGGTTGGCAGATCGGTCGACAATCTTCCTTGATATAGATACGATGACTGCATAATTCAGGAGAGATTCCCTTCATATCTGTATAGTCTCATGCGAATGCTTCCTTATGTTCAAGAAGTAACTTCATTAATCATTTTGTTTCAACAACTGTCAAGTTAGGGTTTATATTCAGTGTTTTTCCAGGTTCAATTTCTATTGATATACTTTTAGAAGAGATGGTAGCTGATGTTTGAGGTAGATCTTCAGAGTTAAGGTTTTCTTAGGTATCTGACTCCAAAAGTGCAGCGAGTTGATTATGTGTTTTTGGAGTCACAAAGGAGGGTTCACAAATAAAATTATTGATTACATCATCCTCAGTGACGTCTTTAAGGCTTAAGGCTTGTCCAATAGTCAAGATAGGTTGAGTAGTTTGATCGTCAAAATCCACAGATAAGGAATTGTCATTATTAATCAAGGGTGTAGTGTGAGGGTAGAGTGTAGGCTGTTTGGTCTCATATCCATTGGAAATTTTCATTGAACCAGATCTGCAGCTGATAAAGGCATCTGTTGTGGCTAGCCAAGGTCTGCCATAAATTAGAGGATGACCCCCCAACTTTGTTTTAGGTTGTAATACCACAAATTCAGCTGGATAATTCCAAGACTCAACTGAGATGATTAGGTCTTCAATGACTCCTTCCAGTTTGATTGTAGAACGGTCAGCTAATTCTAGAATGGTTGGGGTATCTCTGATTTCATTCTTCAGTTGTAACAGTTGTGAAGTTTCAAGAGTCATAATATTGATAGCAACGCCTAAGTCTACCAGAACTCGAGGAATTATTGTTTTTCCAATTTATACTGTGACAGTAGGATGGTTGGGATCACCATATTTAAATGGAAGATCTTTACCCGACATTAGTGTAGATAAATCACCCATGACATGGACTGTCAGGGGATCTTTAGTTTTCCTACCATATTTCTTAACACAAATGTCTCGCATAGTTCTGGCATAAATTGGTACATCTCTTAGTGCTTGTAATAGTGGAATTTTTACATAGAGATTTTGTAATTTTCCTAGAAGATTGAAAGCAGGTGGCTCGGTCGTTTTAGTCAAAGCTAAACGCTCAAGGAATGGTGGTTTTGTTGTTTCAGCAACAGTTTTGGAGGACGAATGTACCTCTTCAGGTACATCGTGATTTTTTATTTCTTCTTTATTGGAATTAGAAGAGGTAACATCATCAATGATAGGTTCTACTATTTTCCCAGATCTTAAATGAATATTATTGTATTGCATAGGGAAAAGAGAAAGTATAGGCTGGTTTTGAATATCAATGCACTGCATAGCCTTATTATTGGGGTTAGGGTTAGGTTGTACAGGTAGTTGGGGCCTCATCATTTGATTGTTCGGTGGAGTACCTGATGGTAAAGAGAGTGGTTGTTGAAATTGTGATTGAAATTGAGGAAATTGATTTGGGAACGGGGGTTGTTGACCTCTCCAATTTGGATTCCATTGGTTAAGGTAAGGTTGTTGTTGTGGAGGCCAAGGAGTCCACATTGTTGGATCTACAAAGGGAGGGTTTGTTTGTTGCATGGGTGGGTAATTCATTTGATTGAAGGGTGGGTATTGCATTTGATTAAAGGGAGGGTGATTTTCTTGACTAAAAGAAGGATAGTGATTCCAATGATTAGAAGATGTAAATGGCATATTAGGGTTCGTACCTTGTCCCCGCAGTTGCCATTGCCTTCTCTGTGTCAATAGATAGACAGCTTCAGCTTCTTCATCAGTTGGTTGTAATGCTGCTTTGATTCCTGGTAAAGAAGGGAATTGTTGAGTTTCATGATCCTTATCACAAATGGTGCAAATTGGCTTTTTGTCTAATGGGCATTCCCTTCGTGGGTTCTTATCTCTACATTTGGAACAAAAGATGGATAGATTTGCTTCTGCTTCGGCTTGTTTCTTTTGAATCTGCAAGGTGTCAATTTGTGAATCAAAAGAACTTAACATTTCAGTTTTAAAACCCTCTAGTAAATTACCTATTTCATCTCTTGTTGCTCCTCCACTGGCTGATTTTTAAACTCTTGAAAATGTGGTATCCCTGTTGTTTGATCTATTCCTTGCAACTCCTCTTGAACATCTTTTACATAGGTTAGCAATTTCATCATATGATTCTTTAGATATGTTCCCTTTACCAAGCATATTCAGCATATCTAGACAGTCATCCCTTACTCCTTTTAATAATATTGTTTTAAGAATATCATTACTTACATCGGGGTGACTGGATCTTTGTAGATTATATTGTAGTCTTTCCACAAAGTCCTCCAAATTTTCATCCTCTTTCTGTATCATCTTGAATAGTTCCTCTCTTTTTTCTCTTGTTCAGCAATAGTCTTGATAGTTGTGCAGAAATTTATGTTTCATATGATCCCATGTTGTGATTACATGACCTCCAAGACACATGAACCATATTAATGCATTTCCCTTTAATGTTGTTGGAAATAGCTTTAATTTTTTAGCATTGGAAATGTAATCATAACTTCTGCATAATATGTCAAACTCGAAAAGAAATTTATCAAGATCTTCTAAAGATAAACCATGAAAGTTATGTAAAGCTAAGAGTGGAATATTATTCATGGGAGCTACTCCTCTAGGAAGATCACCAATAGGAAATCCTAAGGTAGAAAAAGAGTTTTGATCATTTACCTCTCCTTCAGGACCTGCCTGTTCTTCATGGTGCAGTTCTTCATTATACTCATCCATGGTTTCTTCTGTTTGTTCCCCTGTTGCACTTGCTCGATCCTCAATGTTTTCTGTTGGTTTCTCAACTGTCTCAGGGATCCAAATTTCTTTCCCCGTTTCAAAGTTTGTTTGAAAGGAAGGTTGAGATTTTATCTTTCGAGAGCTTGGTCGCTGAAGAGCAACAGATTCAGATTTTCATATAATCTTGTCAATAAAAGTCTTTCATCCTCCCCTTCCTCTGCCCTTGCCACCTGTAGGGTCAGTATCTTTGGGGTCTCCGCGTTCTCTCATGCAATATGTATATCTGAAAGAACATAAGTGCTTTTGAAATCTATAATTGCCTTCTGCAACAACGGCGCCAAAATGTTGGTCACTATAAAATATTTTTAATTAAAACAATCAAGTGCTACATAAATTGTCAACCCAGGGAAGTATGTTTATTTCAAAGGAAATCACACACTGTATATGCTCAATCTCAAAAACAATCTAGAATTGTAGTAAGAGTACACTAATCTCACCTTACTTTGAATAGACTGAAGTTCTACTTTGAATTACAGAAAAGTAATCTATCTATTGCAGAGTTTAAGATCCAAAGGAAAATAATTATCAAAAGAATCCTGAATTACATTAAGAAACAACAACCTAGGAAAAGAAATCTTTCAGCATACTGCAAAGAAGACTAACTATTCTGTAACAGAGAACAGGACCCTATTCCCCAAAGCAGGAATCTTCAGCACCTATCTCTGACTATCACACTTTCATAAACTCATTACCAATCAAAATGACGAACAAGTATTGAAGGCTAACTATTTTGTAACAAAGAATAGGACCCTATTCCCCAAAGAAGGAATCATCAACACCTATCTCTGATTATCACACTTTCATAAATTCATCAAGCAGAATTACAAATCAGAATGATTAACAATTACCTAAGAATGAATTGTATGAAAATAATGTAACAATCAGTGGAAACAGAGTTTCAGCAAAACAGAGTTTCAGTAAAGAAGAGTTTCAGCAAAACAGAGTTTAAACAAGGCATGAACAAAAATAATACTAACACAGTACAGAACTAATGGGTGAATCTTGTGAAGAAAGTGGGCCCTCTCCTTCTCACAAGATTCCGCGGAAATGAAAGGAACTAAGAAAAAATGCTCAGAATAATATTTTATTCATCTGTCAAATGTATCATGTTACAATATCCAAAGTGAACACGCCCTTCTCTGTAATTCCTTTTTAGCTAAAACATCTCCTCTCCTAATGTTGATTTCTCCCCTATTTAAAGGAGAGAATCCTCTTAATACAATTAAGCATAAAATTACATGTGTACATCCAAATCCTATTCTTAGTCTGATCTAATATTATATGTTGGAATAGGATATTTTGATCTCCCGTAGAAAAATATTGTTACAGTAGTTGGAATGGTGTTGGCTTGAGGTACAGTTGTTGTGGCCGGTGTAACAACTTTATTTATCTTTTCTTGTTACTGTTGTTTGTAACTGTTTTAGCATCGCAAATCACGGATTGTTTCAGCAAAGGGATTTGCGTCCTGTTTGACTATTTCAGCAACGTGGTCTCAAGGAGCAGTGATGGTTGTAATGGTGTTGGTTTAAGGTACAGTTGTTGCGGCCAGTGTAAAAACTCCTTCTTGTTACTGTTGTTTGTGAAATGTTGTTTCAGCATCACAAATCACGGACTATTTCAGCAACAGGATTTGTGTACTATTGGCTGTTTCAACAATGTGATCTTCAAGCAACAATAGTATATTAATTGTAGTTCACACTGTTTCAGCAACTATATATTTATGATTAATGGCTAAGTATGAGAGTAATGTAAAATTACATGTAAAACAAATTAAACATATAGCAAAGAGAAGAAACGTTATATACCTTTGGAGAAATAGATTAATGTGATAATGTAGGCTTAAATATGAGTGGGAAAAGGATGTAATGATAGCGAAAAGTATGAGCAAAGAGGTACATTATAGGGTCCTAACATCCCCCCCAACTTAAAAGGTTGCATGTCCTTAGGCAACCTCAATCTGAATCAGAATCTGGATACCGACTCTGGGCATGCAAATTACTTTAGCAGTAGCTGTAGAAAGTACTGTATGTTGGGGTTCTACATCCTTGAACCTGTTGTAGCCTTTGCCAAGCTGCTGCTTCGACCTTCTTGGGAAACTTATGATGAACTTGGTACTTCTTTGTTGGCATCCATAAAATGGGAAAATGGAACTGATAACCTATCCAGTTTTCGCATTGCTGGACACATTTGATGTAGTTAGGTACCCGGGAGATTGTTGTCTCAAGATTGGTAGGACTAAAAGGATTGTGCTCCTACCTTTTCTCAAAAGATTGTTGCCAAAACATGTTATTTTCTTGTAGGGTAGTAATCTCGATGGATTTAATAAACTGTTGACAATCCTGAAGTATTATTGTCTGTAGTTTCCGAATATATTGAATCATCCCTGGTTTCTTCAAAAATTGATAATACTCTGCAACAAAGGTGGCAGTGTTCTGTGGTTTTGGACGTATCCAGAGGAGGCGGTTATATTTGTTATGCTTGGCATCTAGCAAGTCATTCTGCCATGTAATCTAATTGTTAAGGAAGGAGGTGAATGCCCAAATCTGGATATCACCGACAAGAGGGTTAAGGTTAAGCTGTCGGTTCTCAGGGATGGCCTCTTTATGAAGATATACCTCACATAGTAGGTACTGATCAATTGTAGAGGCTTCTGCAAAAGTTTTAAAAAATTTTGTTGGATTGAACACTGCATAGGGTCTGCCTTCTTTGATTGATTTTAATCTGAAAAAATGTAAGTTGTTCTATGAGGAAAAGAGAGTAATTTGAGGATGGTTTCCTAGCAGCCAACAATTTTTGTGCCAAATCAAACATCAGGAGCAATTTTCCTTTTAGCTCTTCATTCTGCTTCTTATGGACATGGGATTCTTGGTGTGTTTTCTCAAAATCTTCCAAGTTTGAATAGATTTGGTTTAGCCAAAGTAGTCTGTGCTCCTGTAGGTTTTTGTCCTGTGTAACAGCAGACTCTTTTTTCCATTTGTCCATTATTGTCTTCTCATCCCATGGTTGAGTTTGTGTTTCAGCATCACAAGTGATACACTGAGGTAGGTTCTGAGTGGCTCGTTCCACAAGAGTATGTGTGTTGATCTTGCTAGGAGGGGCAGATTCATCAATAGGAATTGTTTGTACAGCTTTACTAATAAAAATAGGGGCTTCAGATGTAGCAGTTGTTGTAGGCCATGCTTCATTTTGAATTTTGGAAGGTCCTACTGGTTCTTGTGTAATAGCAGGGTTTTCTTCTTTGAGTGAAAAATTCGTAGGTGTAGGGGAAGCTCCAGGCATTGGAATTTGAGCTACTTTGTAGCCTGCTTGATAATAAATGTCCCCACATTGACTGCACATATACTTTCTACACTGATTCTCTTTTGTGTTTTCCTCTGTCATGGTTGCTATGCAAGCTAGTGTATACAATTTAAGTTCCTTGTCGTAGGCTTCCTTTACCATTACTAGCTCTTGCTTGTAGGCTTCCAGTTCAGACCTTAGGAACTCATTTTCTTGTAAGACAGAGGCCCTTGTTGGTTCTGGTTGTTGATATTTCATGGGTGTATCAAGAGGGGTGATTGGTTCTTATGTAATAGTCACAGCTGCAATAGCTGGTTCTTGTGGAGCGGCTACAAGATTAGCAGCCGATTCTTGTGTTTCAGCTTCTTGATGTAGAGAAAGTATTGTTGCGGCACCCTGGGCATCTGATTCCTATATTTCGGAAACAAAATTAGCAGTTGGTTCTTTTTTTTCAGTTGTAGTTGGTTCTTGTGTTTCAGCTACTGAATGAGTAGTTGTTTCTTGTGGTTCAGCTACTTTATTTAAAGAGAGTGATGTCACAGTACCTTGGGCCTCTGGTTCTTGTGTTTCAGTGCCCATGGGTGGAATAGTTAAAAATTCTGTAATTTGGGAGGGTGGAGGTGTACGGGCTTTTAGCAAGATGGGTTGGGGGTTTAGGGAAGTGGCAGTAGTGGCTTCTCTTGTTGAAGTACTCGTTCGTTTTCTTTGTAAAAAGGAGGGAAATGTAGGAATTTGCTTCTTTCTTTTAAGTGTGGGTTTTTCCTCAGTGATGAGGCAGGGAGGGTTATCAGGTTTATCTGGTTCAGAATCATCGCTAAGGATATGAACAGTAGGAGGAGAAATGGTGTTGTTGAAGTGAGTTTGGTTTGGAACTTTGTATAAGCTACAAGGAAGCACTATTAGTGTTGGGTGTAACAGTTCCATGGTTCCTAATATTTGATTTGAATAAGAAATAACTCCTACAGTCTCTGGAGAAAAGATTATGATGTGGCATCAAAGACTAGGGCATATTGGAGAGAAGGGTCATCAACTACTACACGATAAAGGTATGGTTGAAGGTATTTCTAACTGCTCTCTAGATTTTTATTTTTGTGAACATTGTGTATATGGGAAGAAAAATCGGGAAAGATTCCCCTTTGGAGCAACAAGGATAGAAGGAATTTTATAGCTAGTTCACAGTGATGTTTTTGGACGTGTGTTGTTCCCATAATTGGGAAAATCTGTGTACTATGTCTCATTTATATATGAATTAACAAGGAATACTTGGATATATTTCCTCAGGAAGAAATCTGAAGTCTTTGACAGGTTTAAAGATTTTAAGGGTCTTGTTGAGAATAAAATAGAGAAAATAATTAAGGTGTTGAGGACAGATAATGGTGGAGAGTTCTACGAGAATGAATTTGAAGAATTATGTAAGAACTATGGCATAACAATATGGAAGAGTACTCCATATACACCTCAGCAGAATGGAGTTGTAGAAAGGATGAATAGTACGTTGATGGAAAAAGCAAGGTGCATGCTCAGTGGTGTCAGGTTAGGGAAAGAATTATGGGCACAGGCAGTGGGTACTGCATGTTACCTGGTCAACAGATCACCCTAATCAACATTGGATGAAAAGACTCCACAAGAGGTATGGACTGGTAAGAAACCTTCTCTCACACATCTGAAGGTATTTGGTTGTGATTCATATGTTCATGTTCCAAAGGAAAACATGAGTATCTTTATTGGGTATAAATATGGTCTCAAAGGTTATAAGATTTGGAACCCGGAAACTAAGAAGGTTGTGTATAGTCGATATGTGGTATTTAAAGAAGTGAAGGATTTTGTTAAATAGGAAGTCCTACCAAGTAAGGAAGAACCAGAGAAAATAGAGTATTATTTAAAGGATGATGAATCAGACTCTACAGAAGAACATGAATTAGAAGAAGAAGATCCTCATACTCTAGCATTGAGGAGATCGGTTTGAGAAAGAATGTTATTAGAAAGGTATACTCCATCTAATTTTTGTTCAAATTTTGATTTGTCTTTTACTAATGATGATCCTAGAACTGTCAGGGAGGTAGTGGATTCAGAGGATGAAAAGATATGGAAAAAGTCCATGGATGAAGAAATAACAACCTTGGATAAGAATGGGGCTTAGGATCTAGTGGAGTTTCTGAATGGAAAAAATCCCATTGGCAACAAATGGGTATTTAAAAAGAAGCTAAATTCAGAATGAAAAGTTGAGAAATATAAAGCTCGGTTAGTAGAAAAGGGTTATTCCCAATGTTGGAGTCGGCTTTGTTTTTGAATCCCATCACAAACTTGAATTTTTAAATGCTCGAAATCTAAAGATGGTTTTCATATTTTCCCTTTGAGGTATCAAGATCTCCGAAGCTTTATCACGCAAGCAGTGATGAATGTTATACTCTCGAAATGAGTCCTACCTTTCGTTAAAACTTTTCCTCTTTTGTTCTACCTCATGATCTCGTAGGTCGGATACTGTAAGTCATATAAGTCACACACCCCGAGCTACGAAACAGCGAAATCATTTTTTTACTCGGGACAGTAATGAGGATAAAGTTTTCCCTAACCCATGTTTAAACATTGTCAGGGTTTTGCACCTCGACATTCTCCAAATCCAAAAATTTAACATCGTAGCCCTTATAGCCGAGAACACGAGGGCCTTATTCTAGTAACCCATGTCAAGGTTGAAGGTAAAAGCTAAACCATCGTAAAATTTTATGTCGACATTTTGCCACTCGGCGTTTTCCTGTTCAAAAGTTACACCGTCTAAACCCCGACTCACGAAATCAAGATAAGGATATAAACATGATTAATTAATCACTTAATCCAAGATTATCTTCCCTTTTAATTAATTCATGTTATCGCGATCTCGCGGTTTCGCAGCTCGGCATGCTAACTTTCCGGAAATGCATTTTCGAAGATCCGAGTTGCAATATGGTGAATATAATAATTATGAAATTAATTGAGCCCCCAATAGCGATTACCTTTTTATTAACCAAAATCGATCATTGCAGTCTCGGGTGTTAGAGATTCAAAGTGTTAAAGTAAAATCCCCGATATAACGAGTACCGAAATATTGATTAACGTTGGTAAAACTAGATTAATTAAGCTAAATCAATACATATCCCTCGATTTGATGTCTGCACGATTTGCGAGGTATCCTTGGCCTTTCCATACGCCACTGGTGTTTTAAACCGCCAAAATTTATCGCATTAATTAGGAAATAGGGTAAATCGATGAATATAAGATCGGATTTTTACGGCAAAATTTATTTCTAAATATGATTTGACAGATTCGTTCTGAAAGGTACCAAGTTTTCAAATATATATAAGGGCCATGTTTCATTATAACAAATGCATTTCATATTACACAGAGCACATTATCTCTGAGTAGCTGACTTCTATATGTATACGCATTTCTATCGCAGAAGAGCCAAAATGCAATCCCCAGCCATGGCTCCATGGAAAGCATCAAAGGCAAATGTCGAGGTTTCAGGATAAGGCTCAGACAATGTCTCTGATACTTCACCTCGAAGTATTGATTTGGTCCCGAATTGGTCCTTCATTTCGGATGTTCTACAGTCAGATTTGGTGGACTATTCCGACGACTCCAGCAAAAACGAAAGAGATGATATAACCACCAAATACAAAATAGTCATTCAATCTGGAATGCACAAAGTAGCAGCTAGGAAATGGTTGTTTCCATATTATGACATGGTCCGATGGGCATTGGACCATGTCGACATACCGACCAGAACCATCATGAACGAGCAGAAAATCACCATCGGGACCTTTAGGCCAGAACATTTGCAAACCATGTATAAGTTGCCCACGACGTCTAACCATACATATGACGTTGAATTCTTGGACACATTCAAGTAGAAGGAATGCATACAATATGATAAAACCATGTCCAGTTTAATAAAGGATTAGGTTTCAAACACCGCAAAGTTCAGGGCTGATAGCCACGGCATATATTCAATCGCTTCTTTAGAGTCGTAGTACAAGTACGTTGCCATGATGATATGCAGGCTATACAGGAGAGATGACAATTCACATTTCATATTTCATGGGTGCCTCTGATGTTTCGGGTCACCGAAGGTAGTTCCTTCGATTGGGAAAAAATACTGTCTGATAGCCTAACCAGCTGGGTCATAGAGTATCGGGAGCAGAAAAAGGATGGGAAGGCATCTTCATTCTTCATGTCTGCATACATTATGGATGCAATTTTTTCTATGAAACCATTTCCATTAATGAGCTGGAGTTGGACTCTGGCCAAAGACGAACCCATACATGTATATCATTCAAAACTATGGGAAAACAAAGCTGCAAATTTTGTGTATGAAATCTTTAACTGGGTGATGGTGCCCCTACATGTCACCATTTTTGGTCACCCGCCACCCCGGATCTCGGACAGCATAGTAACGAATCTGAGCATCATTCTAGACTGGTATGTGGAAGCATAATTTTCGTACCTCAGAGTTTTCAGGGCTTATGTTCCTCCGCATGCATTGCTATTGTTCATCCCCGACAAGTTGGCTTGTCGTGAGGTCTCTAGGCAAATAGTAAGTGATGGTGTGAGCAAAGAATTTAAAGGGTACTCGAAGAAGGTATGGCCTTCTTTTCCTGTCCATTTGAATTATTATTCTTTATTAGATTTCGGGCATGCCAAAGCTGAGGAAGCAGCCCTGGAAGACCTAACTTTGGTTTCCATTGAATACAAGAAGCACGATCCGCAAAGGGTCATGAGCAATCATTTGGCCAGTTGTTGGCTCAAGAGATTTGAGCATGAGAATTCACCCTCGGATGACATTTTCCAAGGCTCAAGGTCCTATGCCGAGATCCTGGCTCGGATACAAACTTTAGCACCCGAGGAAAGAGTCGATGTTCTGAAGTTCCAGGAACATCAACGTAGTTGTCTTCCCGCAGTGTTGCGAGGTGAGGGTCCAAGTACGTTGGAGGAGAAACAGAAAGATGCCGAAGGCTCTAAATATGTGACTCTCGATCAAGGAAAACACCAGGATGAGGGGGGAGCAAACGAAGAATCTGGAAGCAGAGATAAAGACTCTAGACCCGCCGAAGAATCAGAGTCTGGTCGCTACGCCGGGAAAATCAGCAAAGCAAATCGGAGAACCTATCACATCAGTTATCCCCTTGCAGTCGACGCAGGGAAATATCGATGCAGGATGGATATTCAATGAAGAGTTGAGGCCCATAAGGGTAGAATAACTCCCTCTGAATGAGTTTTTCTTCGATAAGAAGAGAAAGGCAGTAGTAAAAAGGGAATTCTATCAGGAAGGAGAGTCAACTGCCAAGAAATATAAAATTATAACTGATGGAAAGGACAAGAAGAATAAGCAATTCACCACTGAAATAGCAAAGACACTAGGAGCATATGCCTCGACGAATCAATTTTCAGTTGGGCTCTTAAAAAACCAACTTAAATGAAAAAATCGCCTCATTAGGACCCTTGAAGCTAGACTTGCCACAGCAACAGAGACTGCTAAAGACCAGGCGAGCGTAGAAATAGAGCAGGCCAGGTTGGCTGAAAAAAATGAGATAGAGATGCTCAAAACTAAGCTCGAGCAAGCACAACTGGTGGTCCAGGATGGTCAGATGCAAGCGAGCCAGGAAAGGAATTTTATCGAATAGCTACAGGCTAGGGTGAAGATCGTCGAGAACAGAATGATAAACATCGGGATGTTCAAATCCCAGGTGATCGAGATTTGGAGCAGATTCTCTGCGGACGGCGAAATTTGCTCGCTAAGGTAGAAGCGATCCAGGACAACTGTTTTCTAGTCAACCAGGTTTCGGAGAACTTATCCACCAGAGAAAGGGAAGCTGGAGCAGCTCGAGTCGCCTTCCAAGAGGTTGTAGCCTGTGATAGCCATGAACAATAGGGTTTCGGAAGGTCCCAGGTTCACCATTTCAGAGCAAACCAGAGGGAACATTCTATTTAAAGAATGGGAGCATAACATCATTGAAGGCAAGAAACAAGCCAAAAAGATAACCAATTCCTTAGAAGAGGCCTTCATTTATATAGATGGCAATCTGCTAGGCATT
Source organism: Picea engelmannii (assembly GCA_009831015.1). Classification (NCBI taxonomy): domain Eukaryota; kingdom Viridiplantae; phylum Streptophyta; class Pinopsida; order Pinales; family Pinaceae; genus Picea; species Picea engelmannii. The sequence goes on from ML778937.1 coordinate 1,575,588, forward strand.
GACAACAGAGGTAATGCCGAGACGTTGATGCAGATGAATGTGGAAAAAATCTCTCTTGATCTAAAGGAAAAAGAGGAAAGGGATTCGGCCGATATTTCCCAGATGACTATGGTGGACATAGTCCAAATATACAAATGCATGATTAAACCCAGTGCGCAATTATGCGCCATCGACATCATAGATGGATAGATGGAAGACAGACTGCAGCAGTTAGCCCGAGAATGTTACTTCTTTGAAGCCAGCTGTCAAGCAGAACCGTCGTTGCTAATATCTCATCTGGTTGAAAGATGTGTCACCTATACCAAGCCCATGCTGGGACAAACGTTAGGCACCAAGTGAAGACAAAGAAGAAGAAATGGAGCGATTGCTCTCCTCCCTGTCATAACCAAAACTTTGTGACTATTGAGATTCTATCTTATTTGTAAAATTGTATAAATATATCACAGAAAGAAATAAACAAGGCTGGACCTTTTTGTGTTGATTGTAATAGAGTTTTTTACAATTCTTGAGAGTTAATACAAAGCAAATCTGAAGATTCTCAATTCCGTCACGACTATGTTATGAGTTTGTTTCCTTGTATCTCATATTTTCATTTCATTTCATATTCATAACTGATGTGCTTCGTTATAATTTAGTACGACCACTACTATAGTGAATGAATTTTGGTTTTCTGTAATTGTTTACTGTTTTTCCTCTGTACCGGCTATCAGTGAGTGTAAGACCAGTCTACACTTTCGGAATTCTACACATATTTTATGCTACATCAGGTTATTTCTCTACATTTTTCCTCTTCTGTTTATACGTGAGATTCTCCCTTGATAGGAGCCTTACATCATAGACAGCTAAATGTTTTTCTCCCACCCCATACATTTTATTAAGATATAACTCAGTTACGGGAAAGAGCCTTTGATTTGCATCCCTATTTCAATCCTGAAACCGTAAATTCTCTTTTATGCGACCAAATTGAGATAGCACTTAATCCCTCTCTGAATTTTTTCCCACTTTTACTGTTCCTCCATGACTTCCCCTGTACCAACACAGCCCAATATCGAACCTGGATTATCAAACCAAACGCACATTGCCTTAAACCTTTTCGATACTATTCTTAAAACAGCTACTAATCGGGTCAAACTTGAACGTTCATGGGCAGCCATTGAACAAGATATAACTATCCAGGAACAGTTGGAAGCTAGACAACGCCAATGTAGAAATCTTCCCTAGTTTCCTTTGTCGAAGGATGACATTTATCACTTCTCCACCTTTTACCCACTTTTGGATGCCTAGACACTGTACTTCTAAGCCTTAAGTACAGACTCTAGAACAACATCTTTCTAGCACCACTGCCATGGACCGAAGTTACGAAATATTTTTCCCTGTGAAAATGACATTTGTTTTTCGTTGAAAGTGTTACCCTTTGATAGTGAACAAAGAGTGCACACGTTTTAAGGATTTCTAATCTTTCACTTAGCGACTCCACAAACAATAAACTGGCATCTGGTCGAAGGAATACCAGACAAAACCCGAATGGTAAACAGATTACGCTCGTTACCGATCCCGAAAAAGATTCTAAAGGAAAGAGGCTCTCTTAAGCCAACCGCTGCAGTTTACAAACTTAAAACCCCACCACTGAAGACTAAGAGTTCTTTCGAACCCTCAACTTCACTCAGTCCTCTTTTTGATACTAAAGTTTCAACAACAAACTGCTCTGAAGTTAGGAGTGAGATTCATCCGACAATCCCCTTAGTACACAAAGGAAAGGGCCCTCTTGAAAGTTCGTTGGCTTTTGACATACCATCTTTTCTTCAGTTGAATTTCCCAACTTCACCAAATTCTAAAGAGTGTGTTACACACTCAATTTCCACACCCGTCGGTTCTCCCGATTTCGTCTCTTGCAAATCCGAGGAACTGAGTCCTCACGTTCCTTATCTTTCCTCTTTGGATTTTCCTCTTCGCGAAGAAAACAAAGAGTCACTTTTAATTTTTCAAAACCCCCTTTACAACTTTCCAAAAATAACGATGGCAGTTGTTGGAGGAGGAGGTGGAGGGTTTGTAGGAGGAGGAGGGGGAGGAGCCCCTCTAGGAGGAGCTGGAGGCCATGGGCCTACCCCCCCTCCTAGAGCTTTTGAAAAAGTTGTAGCCTGATATGCTCCCTTAGTATTGCCCGTCCCTCTACACAACCTTCCTGAAAATTACATAACAAATTTACCGAAGTTCACCGGGGAAGGGGATTTGGCCGCGGCCAAACATATTAATTTCTTCAATCAATTCGTTGATATCCTGGGTATCGAACATGAGGACGTATATTTGAGACTTATTTTCCAAACCTTCGAAGGCCAGGTCCAAACTTGGTTTCGGAGCCTACCTGCAGCATCTATTTTGTCTTATGACGCTTTGGAAGATGCTTTCCTCAGACAATGGGGCGAGAGAAAAGACCATCTATATTATTTAACTGAATTTGGGTCTTTGAGAAAAAAGAATTCAGAAATAGTCATGGAATGTATTCAAAGATTCAACAAACTGTATAATAAGATCCCAGCCGAGGTTAAACCGTCCCAACCCACGGCCAAGTAAATTTCCTCGGAGCTTTCGAACCGGATTTTGCATTCCTTTTGCGAGAGAGAAGGGGAGCCACCCTAAACCGAATGCAAGATGATGCGATAGAAACAGAGTCTAATATGATGGCTTTGGGTAAGCTTAAAGCTAAATTAGAAACAGGAAACCGAGAGACCAAACGCTTTAGAGAGTAAGCAGGTCCATCAGGGTCTAATAGATCAGCAGATGATAGAGTAGACGATATGGCCAGAGTAATTAAAGAACTGTCAAATAAAATATCCAGAATGGAGCTCGAACAGGCCAAAGATGACTCTTTTCCCAAAAAGGATTTCAAGAGGAACCCCAATCCCCCGAACCAACAAAGACAGATAAAAAATGAAGATCAAAAAATACAAGCTCCCTTAAAGAATGAAAATTTTATAGGAGCGAATGATTTTCAAGACTTCGGAGATTCGGATAATGATGTCACAAAATTCAGTGATGACTGCATGCAACCATATCTGACTCGATAAGACTATGAAAAATCTCTAAAAACGCCACGACCGTCGAATAAGGGTGAAGAAGGTGATCACACTGATCTCTGTGAATCTCAACCAGAAACTGAGATGATAATGGTTGAGTTTCAACCAAAGTACAACTTAAGATCTAAGAGTAAGCCCACCTCAACTACTCAACCCAAGAAAATCCTCCAAAGAGGTCAATCTTATGACCCTCCTTCGGAAGAAACCTTATTACCCAACAACAAAACTAAAGTAGTAAGCACCCAAGAGTCTGAAGTGGAAAAAGTTGAAACCCAAGCACAAAGAACCAAACCAGTAAATAAAGTTACGTCTTCAACCAGGACCATGAGTGATAAAGCGGTCCAGATAAATAAGTCAGAAAGGAAGGATTTGGAAGTCTTAACCAAAGAAACAGACAAGGTGAGCAGAGATTTCAGTTTTGAAAATGAGATAAATAAAATTAAGATACCAATCCCTTTGGTTGAATTAGCAAAAAACCTCGTTTATCGAAAACAGATTACCAAAGGTGTCTCTGAGATAGAAAGTCAGTCTGATGTTTTAAACCTCGAAGATGACAAACCTAACATCACCTTTGGTCCCCATTTTGAAGGGGCCAAAGACACAATTGCTCCCTTTTACATCACTCTGAATGTGTATGATCAATTGCTACATAATTGCATGTTAGACTCTGGAGCCTCTCATAACATTATGCCTAAGATTATAATGGACAAGTTGGGTCTCCAGATCACCAAACCTTATGGAGATCTGTACTCTTTTGACTCAAGAAGGGTTAAGTGTATGGGGATGATAAAAGATCTGGTAGTTACCCTGGCGCAGGTCCCGGTTAAGAGTATCCTGATGGATGTGGTTATCGCAGATATTCCCCCTAAGTATGGCTTGTTGTTATCTAGATCATGGGGAGCCAAGTTGGTGGGTTCTCTTCAATTGGACATGACGTTTGCCACAATTCCTGTGTTCGGTGGTTAGTTCACTCGGTTGTACAGAGAAACAAGATTAGCATATACAGTGAGTGACCCTCAAAACCCAAACAATTTCCCTATTTACATTGCGGACCAAGATCTGGGAAATTTTATCATGTCTTTTGATGATTGTTTAGATGGTTGTCCACAGGACAACGATATAGAGTGAGAGGAGTCAAGTTACATGACAGAGGATCTATGTAATACTGGTGTCTGGAAAATGTATTTTGACGGTGCTTCATCTTCTGAAGGGGCAGGTGCAAGAGTGCTTTTAGTGGCTCCCGGAGGTAAGTTCGTTGTTCCTTTTTCCTACCAACTGCAGTGGGATATAGATTACACTAATAACATATGCGAATATGAAGCATTGGTCTTAGGATTAGAGGCTTCCAAGAAGCTAAATATAAATAGCTTAGAGGTATATGGTGATGCAGAGTTAATAATCAAACAAATAAACCGACAGTACCTAGCCAAGCATCCCAGATTGAGAACATACAAAAATTGTGCTTGGGATCTCATGGAAAACTTTTTCTCATCCATAAATGTCCACTTTATCCCTCGCACAGATAATTTACATGCTGATGCATTGGCAAAAGCAACCTCAACCTTCTCTCCTCCCACGACTTTCAAATTGAAGTATCACATTGAAATCAGATACAAACCCTCTATACCAGACAATATTCGACACTGGCAGGTCTTTGAGGATGACGAACAAATTAAGAAATTTCTTGCAGCAGTGGGTGAATTCTCCGAAACTCATGCAGACCAAGAAAATCAAAATGACCCGATATGGATCATGAAAGAAGGGAAAGATCCTGAAGCCTTCCGAGAAAAAATTGCAGATCATCGTATGCTGGTCCTTAAAAACAACCAAATTCTGAAAGGATTGATTCCTTTAGAAAGACTTTTTGATCAGAACGATGTATCTGTAAAATCCACTTTACAACCCCAACCAGAAGAAGTGGAGGACTGTGATATCGGAACTGAAAAAGAATCCAGGGTGGTAAAAATATCCAAGTTCCTTCCTCCCGAAATGAAAAGTAAGTATATAGACCTACTCAGACAGTATAAGGATGTTTTCGCCTGGTCTTATGATGAGTTAAGAACATATGATACTTCCGTAATTGATCACAAGATACCTTTGAAGCCTATGGTCAAACCTTTTAGGAAAAATCTTAGACAGATCAACCCCATTTTGTTACCTATGATCGAAAAAGAAGTTAAGAAACTTCTAGACGCGAAAATAATTGTACCTCTGGGTAGAAAACCTGGTCCCTGTCAGGAAAAAGAGCGGGGAAATCAAATTGTGTGTGGATTTCAGGAATCTTAATAAGTCATCTCTCAAGGACAACTATTCGCTGCCCAAAATGGACCATGTGCTAGAAAAACTAGTTGGAGAAAACCGAATGTCTATGATAGATGGGTTCTCTGGTTATAATCAAATCGCCATGAATGAACAAGATAGGGAAAAAATTGTTTTCACCACACCATGGGGTACCTTCATGTATGACAAAATGCCTTTTGGTTTGATGAATGTAGGGGTCACATTCCAGCATGCTATGGACATCCTTTCATTGGAGAAAGGGATAAGTTCATGGTCATTTACCTCGATGATTTGACGGTTTTCTCTAAAACCGATGAAGAACACTTGATGCATCTCAAACAGACTTTCGAAAAATGTCGCAGGATTGGGCTATCTTTAAACCCAAATAAATCACATTTCGCCATGCGAGAAGGTAAGATTTTGGGTCATATCATGTCTAGGAATGGAATCAGGATTGATCCTAAGAGGATTGAAGCAATAGATACTATAAATATTCCCAGAAATGTAAAAGAGATTCAATCTTTCTTAGGAAGAATAAATTTTTTACAAAGGTTTATCCCAAATTTTGCTGAGATCATAAAATTGATCACTGGTATGTTGAAGAAGGACAGCGGAGTAAATTGGATAATCGAGGCTAGAGCATCATTCACGCATATTAAGAAAGTCATAAGTGAGGCACCTGTGTTAGCAAGCCTTGACTATCTAAAATATTTTCTCATCTTCTCGTTTTCCTCCAAACACACTATCGTCACGGTGCTCCTACAAAAGAATGAAGAAGGATTCGAACAACCAATCGCCTTTTTCAGCAAGAGCCTTAGAGACGTAGAACTGAAGTATGATATAATAGAAAAACAGGCATACGCCATGGTAAAAGCATTAAAGGCATTCAGGACGTATGTACTACACTCAAAGATAATTGCGTACGTGCCTACCAATTCTATGAAAGATATATTGGTGCAGCCAGATAGCGATGGAAAAAGAGGGCGATGGCTCACCAAAATCCAAGAGTTTGATCTGGAGGTTAAACCGACCAAATTGATAAAGGGGCAAGGCCTGGCCAAACTCTTAGCTGAGTCAAATTTCATAGCCCTAGATATCAATTTCCTGTAGGAAGGCGATGAAGACACGGACCCAAACAAGCTGAATGAGGAAACAAGCCCAAACAAGATCGAAGGGAAGTTCTTATCATCGGGTTGGTACGGAGACATAGTGTCATACCTGCTAACTCTAAAATGTCCAAATGAGCTATCACCATCTAAAGCCAGAACTTTAAAACTCCATGCAGTTAAATATTGTATCTCCGAAAGTCAGCTATATTGGAAAGATCCACTTGGTTTCCTATTAGTTTGTTTAGTCGAATCGGAAACTCAGCGGGTTATAGACGAATTTCATGAGAGAGTCTTTAGGGGGCATCATGCATGGAGAGCTACAGCTTACAAGATCTTGAGGGCTGGGCACTACTAGCCAAAACTCTTTTCAGATGTCAATGCCAAAGTGTGTGCCTGCAACCTTTGTCAACTATTTGCAGGTAAACAGAAGCTCCCGACACTGCCTCTAGTTCCAGTCAAAGCCGAAGCCCCATTTCAGAAATGGGGTCTAGACTTCATAGGTGAGAATAATCCCCATTCCATTGCTCAACATAAGTGGATCTTAACAGCTACAGATTATTTTACTAAGTGGGTGGAAGCCATTCCAACCAAAAGGGCAACAGACTCGGTGGTAATCGATTTCTTGGAAGACAATATTTTTTCAAGATTCGGTTGTCCCCGAAAGATAGTTACTGACAATGCCCAAGCCTTTAAATCTATGGCTATGATCAGCTTCTGTCAAAAGTATAACATCTTTCTTGGCCATTCCACAACATATTACCCCCAGGGGAATGGATTGGCTGAATCATCTAACAAGAGCCTGGTAAATATAATCAAGAAAGTATTGGATGAAAATAAAAGGTCTTTGCATGTACACTTAAAATATGCATTGTGTACAAACCGTATAATCACTAAAAGGTCTATCGGCATTTCTCCTTTTCAAATGGTCTATGGGACAGATGTTGTTCTACCTATAAACCTAGCACTACCAGTGATGAAGTTATGGCAAGATCAAAATGAAGAACCCAATCATGTAACCAAAAGAATTAATCAGCTGATTGAGGTTCAACAACATAGAGTCGAAGTTGATGAAAAGATGCAGAAGTACCAAGATGACATGAAGGCATTGTTCGACCACAAAGAAAAGGACAAAGAATTCCTCCCAGGTGATTTAGTGTTAAGATGGGATGCAAGGAAGGAAGAAGCAGCAAAACATAGTAAATTTGACCACCTCTGGTATGGACCGTTCAGGGTCTCGGCTCTGAAAGGAAAAAATTATTTTCTACTGGAAAATTTAGATGGAGAAGTCCTCAATGCCCCTGTCAATGGGTGGTATCTGAAGCATTACATGACAAAACAGTCGCCAGATTAAAAAAAAAAATGTTATTTTGTGTACATATATGTATTTTCATTTAAACATTTCTTTTTGATTTTCCTTTTTTTCGTTTATGAACTTTCGACACATTTTGGATAAGATTCGTATTTGCCTTTTAGAGGATTCCAGCTGCATACAAAACAAGCAAGAGGAGTAAACTGAAAGTCGGTGTTAGAAATAAATTGGCATAAACAGGTGATACCTAAAGTAATTTCATATTGCGTAAAGAAAGTAAAATGAAAAGGTAAAGATGAGATTTCTCAAAAGACATGTTATAAAGGACTGTTAAAGAAAACCGAGATAACGCCAATCAAACTGCAACATTAGCTGAACTGATAAATAACAGATTTGTTTCTTGGTTTAATAATCTTTGAAAAAATTAAGATAATCTAAATGATTCACCCAATTTAAAAACAGTCAGTCAAAGTAAAATATCCCCGAAATTATCTACATGAGTCAGTTTTGAATTTTTCGACCTCTATATTCTCAGTCAGAAAGTCACTACCTGACATCCTTTTTATCTTCGGGTTTACCTTTTGAAAAGTCGCCACCTTTCCGTTTCATATACGAATGGGTAAAAGTTTTCGTTTCAACCTCATGAGCTTCAAAGAAGATTGTGGAAAGAAAGCGAGTCTTCATGACTACTCAATCCCCTGCTAAGCGAAACAATGTTTAGAGTAATCCTAAATTTCCTAGGTTTTTCAACGACATCGGAGGATTGAAGCTTGCTCAAATAGAATGCCCTTAAAAAGGTTATTTTCCTTTTTCTCCCTAAGAATGAAGATGTTGTGAAGTTCAAGGGAAGGTTGGTACCGAGTAATCAAAGTATGTTGACAGACCTATAATGCAAAATATTACACAGATATCAGCCCTGATACAAACTGATCGCCCCCATCTTCGCACTCTAAAAAGAAAATTACAAGACAGGTGGTGAAAGGAAATTCAGAAATCATTGCCCCCACCTAGTTCGAGAGACGATGAAAGGAAATTCAGAAATGATTGCGCTCGTCTCAGCATTTAAATGCATAAATCTATTCCAAAGTGGTGAAAGGAAATTCAGTTAAAAGGGCCAGATAACTTCACCGGGGTACTGAACAGGCTCGCTGGTAGTGAAGCAATATCTAAGATATCTGTAAGGCTGTTATACATGAATATCACTCTACTCTAGTAACCAATGCTTTTTAAAACCTGATCCACATCCCAAATTCGGACAGGACTTTCCCATTAAAAACACATAATCTTATTCTTTTGATGCAAGCCGATATTTGCAAGATCTGTTGGGTATCCTAGGACTGTTTCGATTGTCTTGAAGCAGACCTAAATTTAGTAGCGAGAAAGGGAAAGTTATGAAAGGGACTACAACTAAGTTTAAAAAGAGTATCTGATTTTGAAAAAGCTTTTTAAGGTTAAGAACGAAGTCTCTTTCCCCTTTCGATACCCTATTCTCAGGAACCTTTTCTCCTGATTGAGCTATTGACTCCATTTACCCAATATTGGCACGTGGTCTACTGTTCTTCCCACCTTACAAGAAAGCGGGATCCCTAGTTGGAGCCTATGTTGGAGCTGCCTTTGCTTTCTAAGCCCATCACAAACTTCAATTTTTAAATGCTCGAAATCTAAAGATGGTTTTCATATTTTCCCTTTGAGGTATCAAGATCTCTGAAGCTTTATCATGTGAGCAGCGATGATTGTTATACTCTCGAAATGAGTCCTACCTTTCGTTAAAAATTTTCATCTTTTATTCTACCTCGGGATCTCATAGTTCGGATACTGTAAGTCATATAAGTCACACGCCCCGAGCTATGAAACAGCGAAATCATTTTTTTACTCGGGACAGTAACGAGGGTAAAGTTTTCCCTAACCCATGTTTAAACATCGTCGGGGTTTCGCACCTCGGCGTTCTCCAAATCCAAAAATTTAACGTCGTAGCGCCAATAGCCGAGAACACGAGGGCCTTATTCTACTAACTCGTGTCAAGGTTGAAGGTAAAATCTAAACCATGGTAAAATTTTATGTCGGCATTTCGCCACTCGGCGTTTTCCTGTTCAAAAGTTACACCGTCTATACCGTGACTCGCGAAATCACGATAAGGATATAAATGTGATTAATTAATCACTTAATCCAAGATTATCTTCCCTTTTAATTAAGTCATGTTATCACGATCTCGCGGTTTCGCGGCTCGACATGCTGACTTTCCAGAAACGCATTTTCGAAGCTCCGAGTTGCGATATGGAGAATATAATAATTATGAAATCAATTGAGCCCCCAATCGCGATTACCTTTTTATTAACCAAAATTGATCATTTCAGTCTCGGGTGTTAGAGATTCAAAGTGTTAAAGTAAAATCCCCGATATAACGAGTACCGAAATATTGATTAACATTGGTAAAACTAGATTAATTAAGCTAAATCAATACATATCCCTCGATTTGATGTCTGCACGATTTACGAGGTAGCCTTGGCCTTTCCATATGCCACTAGCATTTTAAACCGCCAAAATGTATGGCATTAATGAGGAAATAGGGTAAATCGATGAATATAAGATTGGATTTTTACAGCAAAATTTATTTCTAAATATGATTTGACAGATTCGTTCTGAAAGGTACCGAGTTTTCAAATATATATAAGGGTTGTGTTTCATTATAACAAATGCATTTCATATTACGCAGATCACATTATCTCTGAGCAGCTGACTTCTGTATGTATACACATTTCTATCGCAAAAGAGCCAAAACGCAATCCCCAGCCATGGCTCCACCGAAAGCATCAAAGGAAAATGTTGAGGTTTTAGGACAAGGCTCAGACAATGTCTCTGATACTTCGCCTCAAAGTATTGATTCGATCCCAAATTGGTCGTTCATTTCAGATGTTCTACAGTCAGAGTTGGTGGACTATTTCGACGACTCTAGCGACAACGAAAGAGATGATATAACCACCAAATACAAAATAGTCATCCAATATGGAATGCACAGAGTAGAAGCCAGGCCACGGTTGTTTCCATATTATGACATGGTCCGATGGGCATTGGACCATGTCGACATATTGACCAGAACCATCATGAACGAGCAGAAAATCACCATCGAGACTTTCAGGCCGGAACATCTGCAAACCATGTATAAGTTGCCCACGACGTCCAACCACACATATGACACTGAATTCTTAGACGAGTTCAAGCAGAAGGAATGCATACAGTATGATAACACCATGTCCAGTTTAATAAAGGATTGGGTTTCAAACACCGCAAAGTTCAGGGCTGATAGCCACGACATATATTCAATCGCTTCTTTAGAGTCACAGTACAAGTACGTTTCCATGATGACATGCAGTCTATACGGGAGAGAGGACACTTCACATTTTCATCTTTCATGGGTGCCTCTGATGTTTCGGGTCACCGAAGGTAGTTCCTTCGACTGGGCAAAAATATTGTCTGATAGCCTGACCAGCCGGGTCACAGAGTATCAGGAGCAGAAAAAGGACGGGAAGGCGTCTTCATTCTTCATGTCTGCATACATTATGGACGCAATCTGTTCTATGACACCATTTCCATTAATGAGTTGGAGTTGGACTCCAACCGAAGACGACCCCATACATGTATATCATTCAAAACTATGGGAAAACAAAGCTGCAAATTTTGTGTATGAAATCTTTAACTGGGTGATGGTGCCCCTGCATGTCACCATTTTTGGTCACCCGCCACCCCGGATCTCGGACAGCATAGTAATGAATCTGAGCAGCATACTAGACTGGTACGTGGAAGCAGAATTTTCATACCTTAGAGTTTTCGGGGCTTCTGTTCCTCTACATGCATTGCAATTGTTCATCCCCAACAAGTTGGCTTGTCATGAGGTCGCTAGGAAAACATTAATTGGTGGTGTGAGCAAAGAACTTAAAGGGTACTCGAAGAAGGTATGGTCATCTTTTCCTTTCCATTTGAATTCTTATTCTTTATTATATTTTGGGCATGCCAAAGCCGAGGTAGTAGCCCTGGAAGACCTAAATTTGGTTTCCATTGAATACAAGAAGCATGATCCACAAAGGGTCATGAGAAATCATTTGGCCAGTTGCGGGCTCAAGAGAATCAAGCATGAGAATTCACCCTCGGATGAAATTTTTCGAGGCGCAAGGTCCTATGCCGAGATCCTGGCTCGGATACAAACTTTAGCACCCGAGGAAAGAGTCGATGTTCTGAAGTTCCAGGAACATCGACGTAGTTGTCTTCCCGCAATGTTGCGAGGTGAGGGTCCGAGTACGTCGGAGGCAAAACAGAAAGATGTCGAAGGCTCTAAAGATGCGACTCCCGATCAAGGAAAACACCAGGATGAGGGGGAGCAAATGAATAATCCGGAAGCAAAGATAAAGACTCCATACCTGCCGAAGAAGCAGAGTCCAGTCGCTATGCCAGTAAAATCAGTGAAGCAGATTGGAGAACCTATCACATCAGTTACCCCCTTGCAGTCGACGCAGGGAAATATCGATGCAGGATGGATATTCAATGAAGAGTTGAGGCCCATAAGGGTAGAAGAACTCCCTATAAATGAGTTTTTCTTCGATAAGAAGAGAAAGGCAGTAGTAAAAAGGGAATTCTGTCAGGAAGGAGAGTCAACTGCCAAGAAATATAAAATTATAACCAATGGAAAGGACAAGAAGAATGAGCAATTCACCACTGAAATGGCAGGGACACTAGGAGCATATGCCTCGGAGAATCAATTTTCAGTTAGGCTCTTAAAAAACCAACTTAAAAGAAAAAATCACCTCATTAGGACCCTTGAAGATAGACTGGCCATAGCAATAGAGACTGCTAAAGGCCAGGCGAGCGTAGAAATAGAGAAGGCCAGGTTGGCAGATAAAAACGAGATAGATATGCTCAAAACTAAGCTCGAGCAAGCACAGCTGGTGGTCTGGGATGGTCAGATGCAAGCGAGCCAGCAAAGGGATTTGATCGAACAACTATAGGCTAGGGTGGATATCACCGAGAACAGAATGATAAACATCGGGATGTTCAAATCCCAGGCGATCGAGATTCAGTGTAGAGTTTCTGTGGCATAGCGAAATTTGCTCGCTAAGGTAGAAGCGATCTGGGACAACATTTTTCTAGTCAACCAGGTTTCGGAGAACTTATCCACCAGAGAAAGGGAAGCCGAAGTAGCTCGAGTCACCTTCCAAGAGGCTGTGATAGCCATGAACAACAGGGTTTCAGAAGGTGCTCCCAGGTTCACCATTTCAGAGCAAACCAGAGGGAACATTCTATTAAAAGAATGGGAGCATAACATCGTCGAAGGAAAGAAGCAAGCCAAAAAGATAACCAATTTCTTAGAAGAGGCCTTCAGTTCTATAGACGGCAATCTGCTAGGCATTGACAGCGGAGGTAATGCCGAGACGTTGATGCATATGAATGTGGAAAAAATCTTGCTTGATCTAAAGGAAAAAGAGGAAAGGGATTCGGCCGATATTTCCCAGATGATTATGGTGGACATAGTCCAAATAGACAAATGCATGATTAAACCCAACGCACAATTATGCGCCATCGACATCATAGATGGACAGATGGAAGACAGGCTATAGCAGTTAGCCCAAGAATGTTACTTCTTTGAAGCTAGCTGTCAAGCAGAACCATCGCGACTAATATCTCAGCTGGTTGAAAGATGTGTTGCCTGTACCGAGCCCGCGCGGGGACAAACATCAGGCACCAAGTGAAGATAGAGAAGAAGAAATGGAGCGATTTTTCTCCTCCCTGTCATAACCAAAATTTTGTGACTATTGAGATTCTATCTTATTTGTAAAATTGTATAAATATATCACAGAAAGAAATAAACAAGGCTGGACCTTTTTGTGTCGATTGTAATAGAGTTTTTTACAATTCTTGAGAGTTAATACAAAGCAAATCTGAAGATTCTCAATTCCGTCACGACTATGTTATGAGTTTGTTTCCTTGTATCTCATATTTTCCTTTCATTTCATATTCATGACTGATGTGCTTCGTTATAATTTAGTACGACCACTACTATAGTGAATGAATTTTGGTTTTCTGTAATTTTTTACTGTTTTTCCTCTGTACCAACTATCAGTGGGTGTAAGACCAGTCTACACTTTTGGAATTCTACACATATTCTATGTTACATCGGGTTATTTCTCTACATTTTTCCTCTTCTATTTATATGTGATATTCTCCCTTCATAGGAGCCTTACATCATAGGTAGCTAAATGTTTTTCTCCCAACCCATACATTTTATTAAGATATAACTCAGTTATGAGAAAGAGCCTTTGATTTGCATCCCTATTGCAATCTTGAAACCATAAATTCTCTTTTATGCAACCAAATTGAGACAGCACTTAATCCCTCTCTGAATTTTTTCCCACTTTTATTGTTCCTCCATGACTGCCCCTTTACCAACACAGCCCAATATCGAACCCGGATTATCAAACCAAACGCACATTGCCTTAAACCTTTTCGATACTATTCTTAAAACAGCTACTAATCGGGTCAAACTTGAACGTTCATGGGAAGCCATTGAACAAGATATAACTATCCAGGAATAGTTGGAAGCTAGACAACGCCAATGTAGAAATCTTCCCTAATTTCCTTTGCCGAAGGTTGGCATTTCTCACTTCTCCACCTTTTACCCACTTTCGGATGCCTAGACACTGTACTTCTAAGCCTTAAGTATAGACTTTGGAACAACACCCAAGTTGAGGGAATTGATTTTGGTGAGATTTTTTCTCTTGTTGCCAAGTTAACTTCTATAAGATTTTTGTTATTTTTTGTTGTTTCATTTGATTTTGAAGTAGAACAGATGGATGTGAAGACAACATTCCTACATAAGGATCTAGAGGAAGAAATCTATAAGAAGTAGCTAGAAGGATTTGTTGTGAAGGGAAAGAAGGAGCCAGTATGCAAGATAAAAAATTCCATGTATGGTTTAAAACAATCACCAAGGATGTGGTTTCAAAAATTTGATACGTATATGCTGGGACTTGGATTCACAAGAAGCAAAGAGGATCACTGTGTGTATTTTAAATTAATTGGTGATCATTTGATTTATTTGGTCTTGTATGTGGATGGCATGTTGTTGATAGGAAACAACAAGGAGATTATCCACGATGTGAAAACTCAGTTGTGCTCTAAATTTTACATGAAGGATCTTGGTGCTTCAAATTTCATTTTGGGCATGGAAATTAAAAGAGGTTGGAAAAAGAGGAAACTCTGATTAAATCAGAGAAAATATTTTGAGACAATATTCCAGATGTTTAATATGCAGGAATGTAAAATGGTCAAGGTCCCTATTCCTATTGGTGTAAAGTTATATGTGGATTAGTGTCCAAAGACACAGGAAGAGGAGGAGTACATGTCTTGTGTTCCATATGTGAGTGTAGTTGGAAGTTTGATGTATGAAATGGTCTGTACTAGAATAGACATTGCACATGCAGTGGGAGTTTTGAGCAGGTATATGTCAAAACCAGGGAAGGAGCATTGGACAATGGTAAATAGAGTTTTCAAGTATTTGCATGGCACTGGTAGCTGTGGACTGTTCTACCCAAGAAATAGCACGATTGGACAAAGTGTTAGAAATTCATGGCTTTGTGGATGTAGATTGAGCTGGAGATCGGTATCGTAGGAGAAATACAAACAGGTATGTGTTTAATCTGTTTGGAGGAGAAATCAGTTGGATGAGAAAAACACAGTTTGTAGTGGCAATTTTAACTACAAAAGTTGAATACATGGCAGCCACTCATGCAAGTAAGGAAGCAGTATGGTTACAAAGATTGTGTTCAGGTATTGGGTTGGTACAACATGCTATAAGGATAAATTGTGACAGTCAGAGTTCAATTTTTCTAGCAAAGAACCTCACTTATCATTCAAGGACAAAGCACATTGATATTTAATATCACTTTGTGAGATACATGGTTGAAGAAAAGAAAGTGTTGTTGATGAAGGTGGACACTTTGAAGAATGTTGTAGATTCATTAACAAAATATGTGAGCACTACGAAGTTCTCTTGGTGTGGAGGACCCATGGGCATTGTTGCCCTGGATTGTTGACTATGTAACCCTGTAACCCCCTGTATGAAAAGAAAACAACAAGTGGAAGAATGTTGGGTATGTGTTATTTATGCAAGGAAAACAACAACAACAAAAAATTGCCTCGGTAAATGTGTAACATTTTTGCCTCATTTTTCATGTCGCCTCAATTTTTCGTGTCCATTGTTGGGTGGTTTTTCGACATATGGTTTTTTTGATGGTTTTCTATTTTCGGTTAAGGAATTAGGGTTTTTGACTAATCCTGGTCATTGGGTTAGGGTTTTGGATGTCATTGGCTCGTATATGTATATTTTATTGTAAAAAATGTATCACTATGAATGAATATAGAATATGTTGGTTTCCGGTTTGGGTTTCTAGGGGAAAAATCTATGTGTAATGTGTGTATTCTCAATTATATATTTTTTGTTCTTTTACTGAAAATATGTTTGCAGTAAATATTGTACAAGGTTAAAATAAACAATCACTGTATCAAGATAGTACATGAAGATAAACATAAGATGACCTTTGCAACATAATGGATAAGTTATTAGTACATAATTATGTCAATTGGATTAAAGAATGCGCCAATAGTGTTTTTCTGAGTGGTTGTCCCAACCTTTAAAGAGTTCATTCATAATTTTTTAGAATTTTACTTGCATAACTGGACAATTTTTATCTTTCTAAAGAATCATGTTGAAACTTTTTGTCTGATATTGGATAGATGTAGGCAGTTCCATATATCCTTGAATTTGAAGAACTGCATTATTTGTGCACCATTTGGAATCTTGTTAGGCCATGTAGTGTGTAAGAAAGGATTGTTATTTGACCCTATGAAGATTGTTGTGATTATGGATTTTCCACCACCTACTTTTGTGTAACAATTGAGAGTGGCGTTGGGTCATACATGAAACTATAGAAATTTTATCAGGGGATATGCCTAGATCACAACTCCATTAGAAAAATTGTTGAAGAAGGAAGTGAAATTTCAATGGAATGAGGAATGCGAAAAGAGTTTGGACACTCTGAAGAAGAAGTTGGTTATTGTGTTGATTCTATTGTTTCCATATTGGAAGAAGGAGTTCCATGTTCATGTTGATGCATCGTCGATAGCCCTAGGTGCAATTCTAGATCAACTAGGTGAAGGATACTTGGATCATCCTATTGTGTTTTCCAACATGAAGTTATCAATGTTTGAATAGAATTACACTATGATATAGCTTGAAGGACTGGAAATGGTGTATGCCTTACAGAAGTTTTGACATTATTTGTTGGGGTCTCATTTCAAGAAGTATATAGATCCTTCTGCGCTAAGGTATCTAGTCAACAAGCTATTTTGGCGGGGCAATATATGCAAATGGTTGTTTTTATTCCAGGAATATGACTTTGAAGTGATAGTGAAACCATGGAAGTTGAAATCAGGACCTGATCATTTGTCGCACATAACCACATGAGAATATTCATGGAACTTGGATGATAGTCTACTAGATGCGCACTTATTTGCATTACAGATGGTTAATGACTACTTTGCATACAAATTTTAGTTCTTAAGGACAGGAGTAGCTCCACCTAATTTTGTAGTTGTGCAGAAAAAAAAAATTAGTAGTGAAGGCAAAATACTATCAACTAATAGAAGGAAATTTGTACAAGTTAGGCACATATGGTATTCTGCGATGGTGTGTATTGGAGAATGAAAGATATATGATACTATCAAAAGCACATGAAGGAGTTCCAAGAAGTCACTATGTAGGAAAAGCGACAGCTGGGAAGATTTTATGTGTGGGATTATGTTGGTCTACTATTGACATTTGAATCTATCAAGACCGAAATGGAAACCTCAGGACGATATGAATCCCCCTGCATTTTTAAAGAGGTGGTACTCCTCTTTGGCTTATGATTTTATTTGAATATATTATACCAAAAATGATATGGGACTCTTGCAAATGATTGAATCCAACTCTTTATGGCTCAATAAAATTTAAAATACTGAAAAATAAAAGATATATATAGAGAGGGAGAGAGAGAGAGAGAGAGAGAGAGAGAGAGAGAGAGAGAGAGAGAGAGAGAATTCCTAAGAAATGGACCAGGAATCTCAAACAACACACCATATAGAAAGTAATAGAATCCTCACATCCATCACATTTTAATAAAAATTGTGATCGCATTCAAATAAAAGAAATGGTCCAATGGCACAAGAGAACTTTGAAAGTGTACTACTTATTAATCTCAAAATAAGATTTTGATAGATCGACTTGAAATATTTTATACTCAAAACTCAGAGTTATAAAATAAAACCAAAACCAATCCCAACTTTAGTTCTCTGGGATTTCTAAAAAATGATAATGTTTCTCACAATGATTGAAATTTAAATGTGTTTGTCCATAAATGGACTAGGGTTGCGGCTCCCATGGACCATAAAAAAAATATTTACAAGAAATATTATGAAGAGAAGAACATGGAGTGGAGCATGAGCAACATGATCTGGAAAGAAGACAATGAGCAAGTTATCAGAATTTGGTTACACTTTTCCAATGAAAGATTAAATATAATTGTATGAAATTTGATAAGGAAGAAAGTATGTAATCAGTATGGACTTAGTATGATGGCATCTCTCTCTTTCATTTTCTTGTTGATGCGCCTTTTCTATCTTTTCCCATTTCGGTTATGTGGTTGGTTGTAACTGCTTCCATTGGAAATTCAACAATCTTGGTTATATCTTTGTTTAGCCATTCTTGAATATAATCCCTTAATGGGGAAATGCTCACTTCTTTATTTACTTTGATACTTCACAATTCCCTCTCAAATTCTCCATAGTCAATAGATAAAAATTTTCAATATAGTCTCAATGCCCTCATTTTTATTTGTATACTTAACAAGCCAATTATCAATGTCATCATAAGTATATTCAACCATACTATCAAATTTTCTAGCCAATGATTTCTTCATATTTTCAAGTTTCTCTTCAAGTTTCTCTCTACTCATGATCATTGAATTTGAGATTAAGTTTGGATCTAAAACCTCAATAGTAGAGCCTGTGATATCCAAACCAATAATCTTTGATTATTTCTCGGTCATTTTTCGTGACATATCTTTTAATTGATTTAACAACCCCTTAATATAGTGATCCTTTCAATCAAGCATGCCTCTAATTGTTTTATACAACTCTAGGAGGGAAAATCTTCCTATTTGCTTCTATGGTCCATCATTGTCGATAATTTCACTACAAACATAGCAACCCCATATGTGAAGAATCCTTCATAATTCTTCAAATTTGCATTCAAATATTCTTTAATGTTTTGAATTCTGAGCCCGAGAACAGAAAACAATTTCACCAAGTACCATAAATCTAAAATGAGCAACATTCTTTTATTTATTTATTTTCAACAAAGTGTCGAGTAGCAATGATTAATCTTGAAATTTCTTTTACTCTCATACATGATTCTGAAGTTCCTTGAATAGTTATGTCAGGTTTTATCATGGCGACTAAGGTAGCTAGTATAGGTGGGGGCATGAGAGTTTATTCCAATTTCTCGACTCTCTCTTTAAGTCTGAGATTTGGTTCTTCCATATTAACTATTGAAACATCCAATGCATCCCCTTTGATTCTATGAATTGAAGATAGTTTTGATGGCAACATGTTTTTAGTATCAATGATGAGTCGTGACTTTCCTTTCTTATTCTTTAAGGTTCTTTCAAAGGTCAATTTATTTAAAGAATTATCAAATACAACATTATGCACATAAAAGGTTTATTCATCGGAGAAGACTTCATCTTGATCGACTAATGCAACAGAATGTACATTTTCTTGATCATGTTCTTTATCATATGGAAACCAAATATTTTCAATATCCACATCTAATTCCATATTATCGAGCAAAATATCATCTTCAAGTACATTTTTTGTTTCTTCCTCTTGTTGAGAATTGACCCTTTTCCCTTTTACTTGTAATTTATGAGGATTTTCTAGACTTCCTTGAGGAAGATTCCTTTCTCCATCATCACCTAAATTGTTACTTGGGGTTTTTCTTTCTTGGACCATTGTATATTGAGGATTTACCTTAGTAAAAATACTTTTGTGAGAAACAACAGGTGACTGGTCATTTCTTTAACTTGAGGGTTTCCCTCTTTTCTTGTGACCCTCAACAGTGCTCACAATGGTTTCTATGTTGCCATAATATTTTTAACACCCTGAACAGGGGGATCATGGTTGTCACCCTCTTCTTCTCCAAATATGAGTGTATTGATAATTGTGGGGTTGAGCCCAACTGCTACCATGCGATTATAAAAAAGGTTCTTAGGGTCAAACCCTTTGATCTCTTATGCAAAATTCAAATTAAATTGGTCAAAGTAAGAGGCATATTCATCAATTTTAGGAATTTCTCTTAAGAGAATTTCACCCATTTTCCAAGGCAGAGGAATGAACAGTGTTTTCCTTCTCTCATAAAAAGAATGACACCGGAACTTATATTTCCTCACAACCTCTATGAAAAAAAACTTGTTTGCACATAATAAGGGAGGTATATAGGCTTTTCATGAGAACAAAAAAATTTAATGATGTTGTAATTATCCACTTTATCCAGAATTTCCTTTTTATCCAAAAAGCTTGATGCTTCCAATGAAATCCTGGAAGTATCTTCCCCAAAAAGTAATTTCTTAAATTCAGAGACAAAATCATTGTAAAAATAATAAAAATAATGGATAACATTTTGCCTCCAGAGAGCTTGATACCACATAGTCATGGGATCAATCTTTGAATTTAATATTTTTCCAACACTCAGGCCCTTAAAAATATCACAATCTGTGATAGCAAATACCAAATAAGATGCCATATAAAAACAATTCTTGCTTCTGAAATTCAATAACTGTGCAAACATTTCATTCGATATGATCTTTTCCCAATCGAAAACAACATTCTCATGAACTGTAAAATATAAAATATACAGGGCCATCCGGGGAATAGTTGTTGTAGAATATTGACCCATAACTCTAGTAAAGAACCAAGCAATTTCTCGATAGGGGTCCTTTAAATAACTAACCTAGATTTTGGATAGGTCTTTTGATATCGTAGTAGGGTCTTGTAGATATTTTTTCAATAGCTTGATTCCATTTTTTTTCCCTCTAAGAAAATTTATGGCATCTTCTCCTTTATACGTTAAGTTCGGCTATGGTAGATTTAACGTTTTCTTGAAGACTGAAGGCGCCAATGAAACAAGGGAATCTCTTTGTAGAGGAATGGCTATTTTTTTCTAGACAAATTTGTCAATGCACCAAGTGGAAATATCTTTGAATTATAAAACCTCAGGGATACAACCAACAAGAGCTATTCCTAATGTCCAAACTTAATTATTATCTCTGTTTGGAAGCATTGAATAATACCAATATTCCCTCGACCAGTGGTTATTGTGACCTTCTCTGGAAAGTAGATTTAAGGTATCCTCATAGAAATGCTATCTTCCTTTGGCCATCTTCAACAGGTTGACAGACTTCTCCATAATGCCTCTCAAAACATTGAAACAATATTTTACATTAGATCATTGATTGATAATATTAACCTGAAATAAATGAGATTTTCCTCGATAGAAACATCATTAATAACAACCTTTTCAGAATTTAATTTAGCAGTTGAGTTCGTAGAATTAGAATTTAATGTGACTCGGGAATTGTGAAGAGGAAGGACACATCACGATGGGGTGGTAGAGTGGGATATTTCAAATGAGAATGTGAGTATGTGAATCCATGATTTCATCATGATTGAAAAAATGGCTAAGTATGGATGTTTTTTGAACGAAATTGTGAGGATGGGAGATACAAAGAAATGAAAATATGAGTCCACAAGTCCACGAAATGAAAAATAAACTAAGTTTTGGGAAGAGATCTAGAGAGAAAACTGATATGTGGTGAGTCCTCCAACCCACGAATGAAAAACAAAGTAAGTATGGAAAAGGTATAAGTCATGGAGGTAAGATATGGAAATGAAAATTAAGGGATGGAAACATACTTAGGGAAAATACAAGTGCATAATAATAAAAAAGAATGAAGAAGTTAAAAGGTTCAACAACTAGCTCGAACTATGGGATGATAACCCCCTGTGGGTTATCAAGAAACCTGAATCTCAAGACTAATTTCCTTCTCCATTGGGCTATGGAGTCTAGAAGGTGAGAATATACAAAACAAGGAAAACAAACTATGTGCATGCAAGAACAAAAATTCAAGAAAATAAACTCTTCAAATGTTTCCCATTGACAGGAAACATAAAACAATTTCCCTTCATATCCTTGAGCATATACGAATTGAAACTAAAAATATTTTCAATGAGGTAGGGCCCGATCCAAAGTGCTTCAAAATTTGCATGCATTTTTGGCTTTTCTTTTGCTTTGTTCCAGAGTAGTGCTAGTTCACCTTTTTGAAAATTCTTTATTGTTGCAATCTGATCAAAATACTTCTTGACATTTTGTTTTCTCTAGCAAATTTTATTTAATTATTTGGCTCTCTCTTCTTATAACTTCAACAATTTATTCAATCTCTTTTGTAAAGGAGGATTATCTTATGTGTCTTCAATATTTACTACATAAGTCGGAGCATTCAATTCAAGACTTAGTGGATTTTTTTCTTCTTTTTCGTAGACCAACGCATAAGGGGATATTCTAGTGCTACCGTTTGGTGCCATTATTATTTCCCACAAAGAATATATCAATTTTAAATTCCATTTATTTTGATTTTTATCAATTGTCTTCTTTAGAATTTGAATCAATGTCTTGTTTGTTGATTCAGCTAGTCCATTTCCTTGAGGAAAGTAATTTGATGATTTCCCCATTACAATACCATATTCCCCACAAAAATCAGTAAACTTTGATCCAATGAATATTGAGCCATTGTCAGTGATGAAATTTTCCGATACCCCAAACCTTGATAGAATATTATCTTTGAGAAAATTTATTAATTCTTCAGAATCAACATTTTGTAATGTTACTACTTCCTTCCATTTTGTAAACTAATCTGTGGTGGTGAGAATGTATACATGTCCTTTACTTGATTTTTAATTTATTGGCCCAATTGCATCTAGCTCCCATTTTTAAAATGGTTGTTCAACCAATATAGGTTGCAAAGGTATTTCATACCTCTTCATCTTTCCTGAGAATTTTTTATACTAAAGGCACTTCCTCACCATCGCATATGAATCTTTAAAAATTGATGGCCAATAGTACCCAGTTCTTATTATTCTATGGGAAGTAGTGTTTGGTGCAAAATCTCCTCCACATATTCCTTCATGAAATTCCTTTATCGGTTCTTGAGACTTCGTTTCATCCACACACCGCAATAGCATACCATCATAATTTCTTCTGAACAAATATCTATGCAATTAATGCATATTGATTGGATTTCATTTTCAAAGTTCTCCTTTCTTTAGGAGTCATATTGATTGGGAAATTTCCAGATCTTAGATTAAAAAAATTATGTCTTTGTACCACTTAGAATTCAACATAGGTTTTCCCACTAAAATTGAAACCACCCCATTCAATGCATCATTGTCAACAATGAGCTTACACAATCCATCTCCTTTAATTGCCTTTAAAGGTTTGATCTCAATATCATACTCTTGAATATTGGCTAGCCAATTCTCCCACTTTCCCTCTCTCAATTGTTGGTTTAGGAGCATTTTTACTAGAGAATATGGAACATATGCTATAACATGGGAGCTCAACATATAATTCTAAAAAAGTGCTACTACCTTAACAAGAGAGAGTGCTTGCTTCTCCAATTATGAATATTTTAGCTTGTGATCATGAAGGGTTTTACTCATGAAGCTTATTGGTAACTCTCCCCCTTAATAATTTCTTTGTGTAAGAATTGAAGCCACGGCCCCTTCTATAGAAAAAGAATATAAAATTAAACCTGTTTTAAAATATGGATTGATTATCACAAGTGTTGTGGTCATTTCTCATTTAATATTGTTAAATGAATTTTGAGTATCTGAATTCCATTCAAATCTCTGGTCTTTTTTCAACAATAAATTGATTGGCTTGACAATACTTGCATAATCAGGGATGAATCTTCTCACAAAATTAATCTTTCCGAAAAATAATTGCACCCCTTTCTTTGAAGATGGAGGATTTAATTCATTGATGGATCTTATTCTTTCAAGGTCAATGTAAATTAATTATTTAATGACTATATGCCCCAACAAATTTCCTTCAGATACAACAAATAAACATTTCTTCAAATTAAGAGAGATCCCATATAATCTACACTTTTCAAAAACCTTCCTCAAATGGTGAATGTGTTCTTCCCTTGTCTTAGAGTGGATGGTAAGATCATCTTGATAATCAGCCATAAATTTACCTATCAAATCTTTGAATGCATGATCCATAACCCTTTGAAAAGTATCTCTAACATTCTTTAAACTAAAGGGAATGCGAGCATAAGCACGTGTCTCCCACGGTGTTATAAAAGAAGTCTTGGGAATGTCCTCTACCACCAATACTTGATTATACCCTGAAAATTTGTCTAACATGCTCATACAAGACAATCCAGTAACTTATTGAAGCAAAAATTCCATGTTAGGCATAGGATAGATGTCTTTGGTGCTTTCTTTATTCAAATCTCTGAAATTAACACACATTCGAATTTCTCTAGTAGTTTTCCTCACCACTATTGGATTTGAGAACCAATATGAATGTCTAATGGGATATATAATTTCAACAATTTTTTAATTTCTCCAACTCCACTTTTACCAATGGCTTCAATTTGGAATTCATCATTATAATTTTTTGTTTAAAAGGATTTGCCCCTTCTTTCAATGGTATGATATGCTAGAGTATAGATTTTTCATAT
>ML778937.1:1600348-1613681 GCA_009831015.1 Picea engelmannii
TACAGAACTTAGTTGATTAGTAACCGTATTAAATTCATTTAAATGATCTGCAACAGACCCACCTTCTGACATATTCATATTAAATAATATCTTCATTAGAAATACCTTATTCGATGCCGAGGGTTTTTCATACAATTTGGCCAACGCATCCATCAAACCCTTCGTTGTCTTTTCCTTCGAAATATTGAAAGCCACCGACGCTGCCAGGCTCAGCCGTATCGTTCCTAGGGCCTTTCTGTCAAGAATCTCCCATTCTTCGTCCTTCATGGCCGTTGGCTTCTTTGCTACTCCACTCAATGGTAGGAATAGATCCTTCTGATATAAATAGTCTTCCATCTGCATCTTCCATAACTGGTAGTTTTGGCCATTAAATTTCTCGACCCTAAACTTTCCATCTTCTGACATTGCTCCCACTCGAACCAGGAACCCTCTTTTCCTACGAGTTACCTTACGCTCTGATACCAGTTGTTAGAAAAAAATAGGACCGTGGAGAAATCAAATAAAACAAATGCAGAAAAAAAACACAGAAGACACACAATACAAGAGAGACACAGATTTACGTGGTTCATCCAATGTGGGCTACGTCCACCAGAGAAATTGCCAGGTCCTTCCTTTATTATTATCCAGCAAATGAAGGGATACAACCTACAGCAAAACCCATTGTAACTTCCTCTTCTTTCTCTCCCAGTATCCTCTCTCAGAATACAATATTCACTCTCATACATAGCCGCAATACATTTCCCTCATAAAAGAGGGTTGCCTTCTAGGGAAAAAACCCTAACATAATCTCTACCGTTAGGTCTGCGACCTTATAATGAATGGTCCAAATTTACAATGAAATTACAATATACTTTTATAAGGAAATTTTTTCTTCCGGGACTTCGCCCCCGAACCCCCGCTGGGGCCCCGCTTGCCCCCAGACCCCCCATCCGGGGGGATGGACCCCCCGGACCCCGCAGAGGGGGTAGCCCCCCTCTGCACTCCCCCGCATGGAAGAGTGTACATACTTCTGGGGTGTAAATACTTCATGGGGTATAGACACGGCTGAAAGTAAGGACCTCTACATTAGGAAGATAATCAGGCTCCACAACCAACAGGATACTGGTCATAATCATTGGCTCTCAATTTGTCACATTGACGCTCCCTACAGAAGGTGGATTAGAGTCATCAAATAAAATATGAAAGTGGTTTTCATCCTAGAAATGACAACTATCCATATACCAATCATCACAATCGTTCTCAAAATAATACCAAGAATATATTTATTGATTATATTCATCTCTGATGTCCACCATAAAAAATCTCTCATACATGCTATCCAATGAACTATGAAAACTATTATTGAGGCCATCTACAAGGTCATGGAATCTGTCATGCAATGTGCTACACAATGTGTCATATAATTGAGATTTGAATGCTTCAAGAATTTCTTTGAGGTTTTGAGAAGAAATAGCCATATGAGCACCCTATGAAATCTTCGGTCCCTCAACCGTCAAGAAAAAAAATAAAAAATAGACCCAATAAGTTACGGCAGAAAATCGCGGTTTTTTCTGAAAAAACCCTAAAACACTGTTGAAGTTAAAATGCTCATAACTTCACTTCCCAGACTCCGTTTTGGCTGATTGTTTTTTGAAATTGGGTGAAATTGTGAGAGGAACTCAGATCTGTAATTTATTTGGGAAAATTCAGCCTCCAGATGCTACAGAAATAAAAAAAAACTCGCGACGTCGTCCGCAGAACAAACCCTAAAAAATTGCAGACTTTAAAACTTCAATATCTTGACTTCTCGGACTCCGTTTCGGACAATTTTTTTTTTCAACTTGGATGTTTTTCTGAGAGGAACTCAAATATAAAACCAATTTCTGAAAAATTTTCACATAAATATACCAAAATTTTCTGGAATGTTGCGGCCCTCTTTTTTTCTTCTTCGAAAAAAAAAATTGCAAAAATAAAAAATATTTGCCCACAATGTTTGCCAAGGAAAGTGCTCTGATACCACTTGTTAAGAACCAAATACTGAATACAAAATATCACAATAGATCCAAATATATCTGAATACAATCACCACACAAGATATATGAAACCATATAAAAAACCACAACATTATTATAGAAACCCTTGAGGTAGGGAAACACCATACAATTGATCCTATTATGGAAGGGATCCTCTCCAGTTCACTTGTCTCTTCGAGGGGGGATCCTCCTATTGAGATACCACTCCAAATACAATACTTCTCTTCATGTCTCATTACATTGCTCGAACCCCTTTATATAGTGCTACCATCACCTAAGAACATTCTAGAGGAGGAATCTTCTAGAAGTAGAACCTTCTAAGAAGTCCTCTTACATTTATTATATCTAATTACCCATTTATTATATCTAACTACCATAGTGGACCTTATTTAATAATATAGTGGACCTAGTCCACCTTACATTGAATGACCTCAACTATTATCACTATGGGCCCTCTGGGCCCCCCCACTACCTCTCTAGCTGCCTTACATTCATAATTTCCAATACCTACATCTATATAATCCTGCATCATTTCATTATCCTCCTTTTTGAATGAAAATGATTTTTTGGGCTCACGAGGAACTTTCCACATTGTCCCATATTTCTTCAACAGCATCATGCAACTACCATCATTCATTATGTAACCATCGATCGTCGAAGACAAATATCTTCCAAGGACTACAACATATGTTGGGGGAATATCGACCACTATGATAGTGGAAATGGTGATAATATGTGGGGCATCAGTAATCCAAGTATAGAAGTACTTGATTTATCCACAAGATGGTACCTTTCTAGAATCGATTGCATAAATACTTTCACTTATTTCATAATATTTAGTATAGCTCATACCGAGTGCTCCATCACTGCCAATGGCATGATATTATTTGTCGCTCTGGGATCTATCAAACAATTGTGGAGTAAAAACTCATGGTTATCAATTGAGATATAAAAGCGTGGAACTTTTCCTCTCAACTTGGAAATTGATATGGTTTGATCATGAGATACAAGGTGACTGAAGAAGAAATGGGACATATCATGGAAGATTGGGACACTCGATGGAAGATCCCACCGACAGAAATAGAGAAGACAAAGACAAAACACCCAGAAGTAGAAGAAGTAGAAGATGATGAAGAAGAAGAAGGACATGAACAATAAGGAAATGGCACAAGAGACACACAAAAGATTGTACCGCGCCCGGGAGAGAAGAGGAAAGACATAGACAAGGGGAAAGTAGTCCAAAAGTGAAAAAAGAGGAAAGTTGTGAAGGAAATGGCCATACAGGCATTAATTGAGGGTGACTTAGAAATGAAAACAGATCAAGTTAAGCAGGTTATTGATGAGGCTTATTAGCGAGTGACGCAGAAGCAAGAAGAAATGCACTTAGACATGCAAGCATATATTGTCGCACTACGAAAAATTTTGGAGACAAATAAGATAGTGCTAGGAGAACAAGAGAAGATGGACAGTACAACAAGGATGATAGAGGCACAACTGGTGAAATCCCACCCATCTACATCATCAGGAGAGCATTGAGTGATGAATATAGCAGTAGGAGCTTTAGAGTTCCCTGTGACATAGTTGCAAGAGAATGAAAAAGCACTTATTCATATCGACTTGGTGTTATCTCAGTTTCCCATAGAAGTATTACATAGTTTGCAGACGACTGTCACATAGGAAATTCAATTGCGTGTAGTGTCAATGTCGATGGACTTGACTAGGATAGTTGCATATAAGGATGCACTATAGGAAGAATACGATAAACTCATGCTTGAGAAAGATGAGGCCACATAGAGGGTGGAAATATTGAAACAAGTGGTACAGGGAGTCTATAGTAATATTCCAAAGGTGCCTATGGAGGTATATGCCCCATTAGAATAAATGGTCACAAGGATTAGTGAACCCATTCAGAGATTTTGTGCATGGATAGTATATTTGAAAGTGCATGCAACACCAAGCACCCCCCCATAGGAAAGGAATAAAAGGGAGAAGACAACTACAACAACTATGGATAACATCAGAAGTCTGGAAGAAGAGTGCGCCAAGATGTACGAAGAAAGCATGAAGGTATGGACTTAGTTGATGGAATATGCGGAACTGCGGGAAATTGAGAAAATGTTACAGGTTGTGCAAGACAAGGCACAAACATTTAAGGAACTGGTGAGCACATTACCACTAGTAGAAAAGATGGAAACAATAGCAAAGGATAGAAAATTATACTCAGAGATGGACCAAATGATGGCGGAGCAGCAGGCTCACGCACATAATATAGAAACGTTGCAGGGGGAAGCATACAAGGTGACAAAAGAACTTGCAGCGATGTGGGGCATGGTCAAGCAGGTAGTGCAAGAAAGTGCAGAAAATTTGAAGACCCATATTACTGCAGAGATGGTCGAGGGAATTGTGTAGCAAGAAAATCAAGTAATGGAAAAGGTCACAACTACAAGGGAAATATTTCAGAAGTTCAAGGTGACATGGAAGAAGGCCTGAAGTGGCTCGGGATGAGCCACAGGTGATTGTTGGGGGCATGTTGGAGCAGGACATTTTGGACTAGTTTTGGGAGTTTCACAAGAGAAAACCACGTGACAAGTCGGGTAGGAGTAGAGCACGCAGAAGAAGGAAAAGAATTTGGTCAGTGCACAAAAGGAAGAAATTAATTAGAAATTTTGGGACACTTTGTAACGGGATAAGACCTAATGTAAAGTATAAATATGTAAAGGGTATGGATAGTTAGTGATGGTGCGAGCTCTCATGCCCCGCAAGGTCTCTGCACCTGACCTCCCGGTCAAAAGGATCGTTCTAACTTCACCTTCGAGCCGGAGAGGCTCTTTCAATTCCCACAATGGAATCTCTATCAAAAACCCGATCCATAGGTCCTTCCTTTTCCTCACGGTCTTCTGCACTTAACCGTGAGCTTCCCCGACTTAGTCTCGAGTTTCGGGGTTTCGCAATTCTTGATGTCGAGAACCTCTGTCCCCGTGATCTCCTGATCACTAAATCTCTGAAATGCCGAAACGGCCTTTCCCACCTTAGCCCCTCCTGGCTAGGCTCTAGTCCATACGACCAGCTCTCATAAGACCGCAGTCCTATGTCTTTTGGGATTTCTCTATTCAAAAGTCTAACCTCTCGATCTCTTGACTCTCGAAATGGCCTTTCTCGCCTTAGCCTCTCCTGGCTATGCCCTGGTACACATGACCACCTCTCATAAGACCGCAGCCTTATCTCTTTCAGGGTTACGGGATTTTAAATGCCAGAATGCACTTGTCCTCGGCATTCGCAATCCGCCGAATCCTGATATCCCGATATGACGCCAACTAGGAAACCCTTTCCGCCTTAATCACAATCAATGACTGTGATCGGTCACTAAAATCAACGCCTCGAGATATCCCTCGGGGTTTCATGACTTCAAATGTCGAAATGCTTTGCCTTCGATTTCCCCGATCTCTCGAATGTCGATTTCCCGATGTGACTCTCCTATCAGGACTTTTCCCGAGATCTTTGATCGCTGCCATGCGTCCCCTCAAGGTGGACGGTCATGATCACCTCTCGCATTTTCGGGACTTGAAATGTCTTGGCTTTCTCAACCTAGATAACTCCGATATCCCGAGTGTCGATATCCTGATGTGTCAATCCTTTCGGGACTTTTGTACCCGCTTCTCTGTGCTAAGAGTTAAACCATGCGCAACTCCCTGCCAATCAAACGGCTGACGGGTATTTTAAATCAGATCTGATGATGAAGATCATTCCTCGTGTGCGCTCCTCCTACTCTCTCCTGGACGTGGGAAATCTGACGGTCCAGATCTCTTTTCTCCAACTGATCTGACGGCTTCTATGCTCCTCCCGAGCTTCTGCGCACTTCTTCCCAAATTTGGGAGAATTTTAAGTTCTCAAAGGCTTCGACCTTTTATCTGTTTCTGAGAGCTCCTTTACCTGAGTTCCCGCCTGCATTCTCCACGATGCTATTCCTCCTGAGCTTTACTCCTTTCGAATCCTTGAAGGATTCCTCGACTTCTGTGCCTCTGCAGAGTCTTCACGCACGCAAAGTGCTATCTCTCCTGAGTTCCTCAAACACTCAGACCCCTAAGGGATTTTATCTTTCTTCCCTTCTCCTACAAATGGGGAATGTAATTCCCTCCTAGCTATTTCTCTCTCAAGCAACCTCTTGTTGAGTCTGTAGGGTGTTCAGCAACCCTGTGAAGATCCCTCAATGGACTCTTCCTTTAAATTCCAGAACTCAAAGAGTTCTCTTCTCCTCTGTGTCTATCTGCACAATGTTGCAATGCCCTCCTGGCAAAGTATCTTCTCACAGAACTCCAGCAGTTGTGTGCACTTTGCACTCCTCGCACCTGCTCAACGCCCACCTGGCAAAGCTCTCAGAATCCTCAGTGATTCTGGTTCTTCTTGAACTCACAACAAAGTTCCTCCAAATGCACCACTGTGCATATGCTCAACGCCCACTTGGAAAAGCTTCACAGAATCCTCAGTGATTCTATCTGCAACCATGTTCTTCTCCCACAGCCTTGCCTCCTGAGGTATTTAGCAACCTCATAGGTCTTCTCCCTGAGTTGATGATTTCAGCTGTGTGCTCACCTGACACGTCTTTGTCTGAATCCGCAGAGTTTAGATATGCAACCTCTGTGCATGGCTATCAGAACCCGTAGTGTTCTGTCACACCCTCCTGGTATGAAGCCTCAAAGACCTCTCAAACCTGAAATCAAGAACTCCTGCAAATGAAAACCTAAAGCATACATCTACAGCATAAAAGAACACTCACAGACATTCATTCAACACAGAATCATGCAGGAAAAACTTCTTTTGTTTATATTAATTAAAATGCCTCTTTACAAAGGTGTTCTTGAGCACGGCCTGTAACAAGGTCTCAGCTCTTCTCCCTTCTGCTCTCTACTCGTAGATTCCAACTATCTCAACTAACTACTAAAGAGATACAATTCATGTTTTACATGAGGAGGCTCTTCGAGCTCTTCCCTCCAATCTACCTACCCTATTCAATTACAATGAATAGTTGTCTAGTCCAGAATCTGGATCTAGATCTCAGCCTTACAAAACATTAAAGGCCTACCTACTCTATGCCTGCACAAATGCACGGCTTCCTAGCTCAACAGTTTAAACATTAATTACATTCAATTACAAAATAAAAGATAAGGGTTGCGCCTCTCTTCATCTTGAATGCACGCGCTTGACATGGCTGGTTGGCTGACGTGGAGAGATGCTCCTACATCATACTCCTCAGCTACAAAATTCATGAGCTCCTACTCATGAGCTTCCCATATTAGCTGTTGAAATCCTCCTGGATCCCAAATCATCCTCTAGAGTTGTTCATCTGCTCCATCTATTTGTTGTTGTTGTTGATGTTGCGCTGTTGCTTCCTTCCTTCTGCTCAGCCTCTCCTTGCTGGCAGTTTCTACTGACCGAATCATCAGCTCTTTGATCTCTTTGATCAGTTCATCCAGCTATTCCAATGGCTAGTCCTGTTCATGCAGTCTCCTCAGCTACAAAAACTTTCTACAAATGGGCAGATCACTGTGATCTCCCATGCCTTCTTCATCAGCTTCCAACTTCACCTGTTGGTTGTGCATGCCCTGCACTTTCACCCTTCTCTCCAGGGCTTCAATCTATTCATACAGATCAACCAAACTAGCATTGTCTGTTTCTTCTTCCTCTTCTACTTCTTCTATTGTCATCTTTAGTGCTGCAGCTTCCTGGCTGAAAGAATTGAGACATTCCTTAGAATGCTCATCTTCTTCTTCACCTACTTGGGAAGCTCCCGATGTCTACTCCAATTCTTCTGCGACAGTCTCAACTAGTTTTCCTTCTATTGTTGCTGCATCTACAACACCGATTTCTACCTCCTCATGGGCAAGTGGTAGGAGTACTTTGATTCCCCCAATCATCAAAAGATTTATCATATCTTCCTCCTCTGTCAGTTGCACATGCTGATCCAAACTCACCTCTGAGTTTATGAGACCCTCAAATAGTCTCATTTGTTCATCCCTGCCCACCTGGAAATATGGGATCTATTTTCTACCCTCCTAGCAGTCTTCGAGATCCCGTAGTGACCTCATTTCATTGCCCAGCTGGCAATGTGAAATTCCTTGGCTGTCTTCCTGACAGTCTGTGAGATCCCGCAGTGATCTCAAATCATTGCCCACCTGGCAAACTGGAATTTCTACTCTGCCCTCCTGGCAGTTCTTGAGATCTTCAGCTGATCTCATTTCATTCTCTTCACTGAGATCTCTCCCAATCTCCGGTTCACATACCTGAACCATTTCTTCTTCTGGTCCATTGAGGTTTTCAGCATACCTCAACCATCCTTTCAACAGCCTATGCTGTCTTCTAGCCATCAACTCTTTGACTGGCCATTTTTCCCTCGGCTTCTTCATGGGCCATTCATATACCCATCATGGTTTGGCTTTCTGCTACATCCGCAATGCAAGCTTTTCTATTTCTTTCTTTATATCAGCGAGGTCTTCATCTATATCTTCTTGGCTCCATAGCTCTGAGTTTTTCCTCCCAGCATACCTACGACCTTCAATAGCCATGTTGTTGTCTATCTTCATTTCTGGCAAATCTGCTACTCACTCTGCAAACCTGAGTGTCCCAGCTTCTCCTATAGTCCTCCTGACTGCTTATGGATTGTTGCCATCCTGCAAACAAATCCTTACAGAGTTTCCAACACTCTGTCTTCCTTTACCTTCTTGCTTCACCTGAAATATATAGATGAAAATCCTGCTCTGATACCACTTGATGTGTATCAAAGTGCTCTGTATCCCTTGCTTATCTTGCCTAAAATGTACAGACAAGAATCAAGCTTTGATACCACTTGATGGCACGAGCTCTCATGCCCCGCAGGGTCTCTGCGCTCGACCTCCTGGTCAAAAGGATCGTTCTAACTTCACCTTCAAGCTGGAACGGCTCTTTCAATTCCCACAGTGGAATCTCTGTCAAAAACCCGATCCATAGGTCCTTCCTTTTCCTCACGGTCTTCTGCACTTAACCGTGAGCTTCCCCGACTTAGTCTAGGGTTTTGGGGCTTCGCAATTCTTGATGTCGAGAACCTCTATCCCTGTGATCTCCCAATCACCGAATATTCCAAATGCCGAAATGGCCTTTCCCACCTTAGCCCCTCCTGGCTAGGCTCTAGTCCATATGACCATCTCTCATAAGACCACAGTCCTATGTCTTTTGGTATTTCTCTATTCAAAAGTCCGACCTCTCAATCTCTTGACTCCCGAAATGGCCTTTCTCACCTTAGCCTCTCCTGGCTATGCCCTGGTCCACATGACCACCTCTCATAAGACCGCAGCCTTATCTCTTTCGGGGTTTCGGGCTTTTAAATGCCAGAATGCACTTGTCCTCAGGATTCACAATCCGTCGAATCCCGATATCCCGATATGACGCCAACTTGGAAACCCTTTCCGACTTAATCACAATCAACAACTGTGATCGATCACTAAAATCAATGGCTTCAGATCTCCCTCGGGGTTTTGTGACTTCAAATGTCGAAGTGCTTTGCCTTCGATTTCCCCGATCTCTCGAATGTCGATTTCCCGATGTGACTCTCCTATCGGGACTTTTCCCGAGATCTTCGATCGCTGCCATGCGTCCCCTCAAGGTGGACAGTCCTGATCGCCTCTCACGTTTTCGGGACTTGAAATGTCCCGGCTTACTCGACCTCGAGAACTCTGATATCCCGAGTGCCGATATTCCGATGTGTCAATATTTTTGGGACTTTTGTACCCGCTTCTCTGCGCTAAGAGTTAAACCATGTGCAACTCCCTGCCAATCAAACAGTTGATGGGTATTTTAAATCAGATCTGACAATGAAGATCATTCCTCATGTGCGCTCCTCCTACTCTCTCCTGGACGTGGGAAATCTGATGGTCCAGATCTCTTTTCTCCAACTGATCTAATGGCTACTATGCTCCTCCCGAGCTTCTGTGCACTTCTTCCCATATTTGGGAGAATTTTAAGTTCTCAAAGGCTTCGACCTTTTCTCTGTTTCTGCAAGCTCCTTTACCTGAGTTCTCACCTACGTTCTCCATGACGCTATTCCTCCTGAGCTTTACTCCTTTAGAATTCTTGAAGGATTCCTCGACTTCTGTGCCTCTGCAGAGTCTTCACGCACGCAAAGTGCTATCTGTCCTGAGCTCCTCAAACACTCAGA
The DNA here is from genome assembly GCA_009831015.1 of Picea engelmannii. NCBI lineage: Eukaryota > Viridiplantae > Streptophyta > Pinopsida > Pinales > Pinaceae > Picea > Picea engelmannii. The sequence continues at coordinate 1,610,546 of ML778937.1, forward strand.
CCCCTAAGGGATTTTATATTTCTTCCCTTCTCTTGCAAATGGGGAATGTAATGCCCTCCTGTCTATTTCTCTCTCAAGCAACCTCTTGCTGAGTCTAGAGGGTGTTCAGCAACCCTGTGAAGATCCCTCAGTGGACTCTTCCTTTAAATTCCAGAACTCAAAGAGTTCTCTTCTCCTCTGTGTCTGTCTGCACAATGTCTCAATGCCCTCCTGGCAGAGTATCTTCTCACAGAACTCTAGCAGTTCTGTCTTCTGTGCACTCCTTACACCTGCTCAACGCCCACCTGGAAAATCTCTCAAAATCCTCAGCGATTTTGGTTCTTCTTGAACTCACAGCAGAGTTCCTCCAAATGCACCACTGTGCATATGCTCAACGCCCACTTGGCAGAGCTTCACAGAATCCTCAGTGATTCTGTCTGCAACCGTTTTCTTCTCCTAGAGCCTTGCCTACTAAGGTATTCAGCAACCTCATAGGTCTTCTCCCTGAGTTGATGATTTCAGCTATGTGCTCACCTGGCACATCTTTGTCTGAATCCGCAGAGTTCAGATATGCAACCTCTATGCATGGCTATCAGAACCCACAGTGTTTTGTCACACCCTCTTGGTATGAAGCCTCAAAGACCTCTCAAACCTGAAATCAAGAACTCCTACAAATGAAAACCTAAAGCATACATCTACAGCATAAAAGAACACTCATAGACATTCATTCAACACAGAATCATGCAGGAAGAACTGCTTCTATTTATATTAATTAAAATGCCTCTTTACAAAGGTGTTCCTGAGCACGGCCTGTAACAAGGTCTCGGCTCTTCTGCCTTCTTCTCTCTACTCACAGATTCCAACTATCTCAACTAACTACTAAAGAGATACAATTCATCTTTTACATGAGGAGGCTCTTCAAGCTCTTCCCTCCAATCTACCTACCCTATTCAATTACAATGAATAGTTGTCTAGTCCGGAATCTAGATCTCATCCTTACAAAACATTAAAGGCCTACCTACTCTACGCGCACAAAGGCACGACTTCACATCTCAACAGCTTAAACATTAATTACATTCAATTACAAAATAAAAGATGAGGGTTTTGCCTCTCTTCATCTTGAATGCACGCGCTTGACATGGATGGTTGGCTGACGTGGAGAGATGCTTCTGCATCAGTTAGGGTGTCATTATAGAGTGAGCTTCAGTATTTTGTCGAGTTTTTGATATGTTTGAGGCTTGTATCGGGTAGATAGTTTGCACTACAGTAGAGAATGAGATGGTCAGGTTTGGGTTTAACTGAATATTATTGTATGAGCGCAATGTGCAGTGATGTAACAAAGATTATGAATGAATAATATAAGAATTTGAACATTGTGGACGTAGCCAAGTTGGGGTGAACCACATTAAATTCTTGTGTTTTGATGTGTTTTCTATCATGATGTTTTTGTTTACTTTGTTTAATGCACACATATGATAGATGTTTAATGGTTATGGATATGTTAACTGATATAATGGTTCCATGCACATGTTGAATGGTTAAGTAGGATGAATTTGTCATACACTATTATGATATTATGATTACGTGCACAGGGTATATGGCATGTTGAATGAATGTTAGAAAGGTCTCAATTTCCTTCATGACTACGGAAGCCTAGTTCTTGCAATCCCCATAAGTACCTCAGGTGAGACTTCACCTTCTTGCGGGTGATACTGAAAGGGTCGGTATCTTTAGGGTTTTGTTGGTGAATTAATGTTGAACCCTGGGTCCACCCACTGCATGCCACCAACTAAAAAGTGCATGGTTTTTAGGTTGTTATGTTGCAGTCTAGAATTATATTATGGGAATGATGCTATGAGGTTCGCTAGAGCATGAAGGCTAAATATGACTAGGGTTTTAATATATGTCTGGGGTATGAAGAAAGGAGAGGTGTTGGAACATGAAATTTAAGGGTATGATGATGTTATGAAGTGCATGAAGTATGAAGCATGCAAGTGAATTTAGAAGTACTATGTGCATGAATATCTTATATTGGTGTCTGTACCGGTCTTACTAATTTGGTGCTCATCTAAGGAGATTGTTGTCTCCAGTAGGTTGGTGCCTACACAATATATTGTTGAGTTGGTGCTTAGTTGAGGAGATTGGTGTCTCTAGTAGGTTGGTGCCTACACAATATCTTGTAGAGTTGGTGCTTAGCTGAGGATATTGGTGTCTCCAATAGGTTGGTGCCTACAAGCATTTTAATAGTAGGTTGGTGCCTACAAACATTTATAAAGATAAGTTTTTGTGTTTATATCCCCCAAGGTTTTCCAAGTTAAACTCTATGTACTATGATTTGTGTTTACATGCATTTATTGTTTTAAATCTAATGAGTGATTAATGAATTCTCAATTAAAGTAAAAAGTATCTCATATTGATTCACCCCACCCCCTCCCCTTAGTATAAGCATAACTTTAACAAGACAAATGAATGTAATTATACGTAAAAATGGAATCGTCTAATAATAAGAACTCAAAGGAAGAGTTTGCAACAAAATAATCAAATCAATCTTGTAACAGAATGATCATTATTTTCTACCTATCATGCTATAAATTACTTAATAAATAAAGAAACAGACATATCACATTGTGAATTAGTAAAAATACTTATTGGCCTATCAAGGAAAGAAACATGTTGTTACTTGGTAAAGAGACTCATTGGTCTATTTCATTTAACATGAGTATTTTCGGCAATAGATGTAGGTGATAATGCATGTTAGCACTGAAAGTTACACTTTGACTGCTAAAGTGAAAGCTCAGTACCCATCAATAGGTTTATGAGATAAGTCTTAAAATGTGGTGTCAAATGGATAAAACTTTGTTCAGCAATGTCAAAACACAGGAAATTCTAGATGAAATGCTTTAGCAAAAGAGTTCGTGTTTAACTTATATCATGGTTTTGAGGATAAGTCTGAATAGAAGGAAGACTTAGTAAGAAAATGAAGTGAGTCTACCACTAACTTCAGGCTATGCCAGTAGACAAAGGAGAGAAATGCTTCATATATAAGAACTTCTTAAATCCAAGCAAACAAAACTCTGAGAAAGCTATAACAATATCACAATCAAACATCCATTGTCATACAACTACAAAATATCATTTGAATCCTTCAATGATAGTA
>ML778937.1:1618876-1630283 GCA_009831015.1 Picea engelmannii
GCAAACAAAACTATATCATAGAACAAAGAAATACAGTGAAACCCAACTTCTATTAATTAATAAAATAGCATAATATTGTAGAACACAAACTGGTTAGAATGGTGGTAGCTTATCTCTAAAGAGAAAGATATGTCGGATACACTAATTCCCAAAAAAATAATACAATGGGATGCAAGAATTTCCTTTTAACATAAATAAATAACCCTAAAAGCCCAAAAACCTGACCCTAGGAGGTGAAGCACCAAAAGGTTTGTGGGCCCTGAGGTGGTTAGTCGATGCATCAACTTCCCAGGGGCACAAATTTTGCATACAATCTTTGTTTGGGATGTTTAGTATCTCGTTGGAAATATATAATCGAGAATTACAATTATTGGCAAGGCCTAAGCATGCCATGGCAACCTTATTCCCATCGAATGGCCAAAAAACATCGTTTAGGGTCTCAAAATGGACCCGGAAGTTTAGGACCTGAAAATCATAACAAAAAATGGTGAATATGGAGAACCTTTATGAGTCAATTAAAGAGGTGGGTGGAAAATTGATCCAGTTCTATATCAGTGTTCAACCACCTATTCCAATTGTCTCAAAACAGTTTGTTGGCAATTTACTATTTTTAGCAGTTTTCTGGGTCCTAAACTTATGGGGCCATTTTGAGGGCCTAAACAATGTTTTTTCATGATTGGGAACATATATAAGAAACAAAGGCTCTGATTGAGCCTATGAAATTAATTCCATCATCAATAACTTTCCAACAAGCTATCGTGTGCCCCAAACATATATCGTATGCCAAAGTTACGCCCCCAGGAAGTTGATACACCAAACTACCCAAAACTGGGTCCACAAAACTGTTGGCTTTTCATCTTCCGGGGTTAGGGTTTTGGATTTTATTTATGTTAAAAAGGAATTTTGAGCCTCATTGTAATAGTCATCTTCTTGCGAATGAGCATATCCATCACATCTCTTCTCAGAGATAAGTTGCCACCATTCTAGTGAGTCTTTCACTATGTATTTCTACAGTTTTGTACATTTCGATCATTAATAGAAATTGTGTATTATTGTATCTCTGTGTTTATGCTTATATATATGATATATCTTTGTTATATTATTGGATATTTGATATATATCTGTACATTTATTTATTATATCTCCACTCTCATTTCATCACAAAAATAATTTGGATCACCGTTGATATCCACCTAGATCAGTCCTCCCCCCTTAGGAATCAATGGTACCAATTGCATCAATTTTCCCTAGGAGATGGGGAAACGTTTGTTGAATCTAAACCTGGGTGGGCCACTTTCCTTATTGAAGAATTTTTCCTGCTTTGACAACCCGATAGAGATGTATGTTATGTTGGCAGGTGCCCCTCATCCTAAATTCCATGATCTTATCCATTCGAGCCTATGCAATGCATTTAGGATTGATTTCTATAGAGGCCAATTTCTCATCCACCTCCGAGGTTTCCAAAAAAAGTGGGAAATATGGTCGAAGTAGCCCCACACTAAATATTGGGTGCAATCCAAGCAGAGGAAGAATACTCAATTCGAAATAATTGTCACCCACAACCTTGGTGATGGTGTAAGGCCTATTGTAGAGTGGTCTAAGATTCATGTGGGGGCCTATGAGGCACTCTTTCTGCAAATGAAACCACACATTATCACCAACTTGAAACTTGTGAGGAACCTGATATTGATCATGTTGTTGCTTATACTTTCAATTGGCCTTCTCCAATATAACATGAACCTCTTTTTGGAGGTGTTGGATCCATTCAATGAATTTGGTTGCTATGTCTTCCTTGCTCTTAGTGTGGGAGGACTCTGTCGAGGAATCTGGAACAGGTGGAGCTACATCAATGGGGGGGAAATGGTTGGAGCCCCAAGTGTTGGTCCCAAATTCCGCACCTGACTGCTAAAGGGCAGAGTTAGGCCACCTCAAGTTTAGAATGGTTGGTTTTTTTATTTTGTTGGTTCGTTAGAGGGTTGGTTTTACCAAGACAAGAGCATGGTGGGGTTGGAAAAATTGATATGGGTGAGGGTCCTCCTTGGCTAGTGGCACACAAATGACAAAAAAGTGAAATAATAGAGATAAAAACAAATGGAAACAACAAACCACTCAATGAATAATCTGTTGCAAGAAATTTAATACTTAAAATATCATTTCAAGACATTAAACATGTATCAAAAACACAATTTCTCCCACAGGTTTCAATAAAAAAAAAACTTCACCAAAGCATTAGTTGTTTTATAGGTTGCATATTAGTAAAGATAAGTTATACAATAGTTGAAGGAAATGAAATGTACTTCGCACAGATCAAAAACTACATTCAAGATAATATAAAAAACACATGAAGATTTGGACAAAAACATTGTCATCAAAAGTATATTCACCGGGTAGAGAGATTTAATCCATGCATAGAACATGTTCAACCAGTTGATGTATTGATCCTCTTTTCCCAAAAACCGAACCCTCAAAACATACACAAACTGCATATTTATCAAAGTTGCAGAGGCTCTCGTACATCTGGGACTGACGCTTAACTCTACACTACCAGTTGTAAAACAACTTATTAACTTAGATAAAAACAATGTTGGAGTATATTAAGTTATACTTAGAGATTGACTTAATACAAAAAAAGTGGTTCATATCACACACAAATGACCACTTATGATTCCTTAATCGAAAAGAGTCTTGAACTTAAATAACTAAAACTACTGCTAATCATAAACCAAACTAATGCATATGTTGAATCGAATTGAGTCTTTGACACAACTAAATAGGACTAATAGAAATGGATTCTAAGTCGAGTATAGGTGTACATGTGCACTTCTAGACGCCACTAGGAGATAACTGGGTTTGTTGGCAGCTTCTTCAAATTATCTCCTTTAGAAATAAGCAAGTCTTCTGGTGCTTCTTCTGGAGTCTTTTATATTTCTTCTGCAACCTGAGTACAGTTTCTCCAATTCCTGATTATGGTGTTGCAAGGGTTGGACCTATAGCTTCAGTTTATGCACATGTTGGCTTTCATCAAGATTTTTTGTCTTGACAGTAAACGACCTTTCTTCTTGTCTTTCTCTATTTAAAGAATACTTTAATGTAAGCGATCAATGAGGATAAGCCAAGCGATCAATGAGGATAAGCCACTTCGTCAATTCGATGTTCAGGAGCTTTTGAATGAAGAGTAAAACTATCTCCCGAATGATCGAACTCATGAAGTCATTAACCAATTCTTATAGCTAAGAAAATCCACCAGTGATTAAGACTTTAATCATTTTAATATTTCAGGACTTCGGGTGCTCTGGCCCTTCGGGACTCCAACACTTTGAAGCTCCTACAATTTGGGGAACCGTTTTTTCTCTAGATTAAATTCTCTCAGAGTGATGTGGCATCATGTTGTCACAATCAATAACGTGTCATAAAAATGAGAGTGGCATGTGTCACCTAAAAGAGCGCATATGATGTAGCCAAAGTAACAGAAATGAGTGTCACGTCTCATCTAAAATCAATTGATAGGTGGCTTATGACACGTCGGCTGAAAAACACTACGGCACTCCGACACTTCTGGGCTCTGGGGCTCTGTGTTTGTTCTGGATCAAAATCTCCCGAATGACCGAACTTGCAAAGTGACATGGCAGTGAGGATCCACTTCGGCAATTCGGGGCTCTAGCACTTCCTCAATTTTTAAGATTGAAAAACTAACAAGCTTGGATGTCTGAATGTCAAAGTCTTGGAATAATACTACATATTTCTTTGTGGTTTAAACCCCTCACGATTTTCAAGCTCTAAATGCACAAGAGTCGTCGATATTAATTGACTGTCTGATCTCGACCGTCAACAATTTAAATTTGTATGTTGCTTATAACCTAAGCCTGAAATTTGTTTCTCTGGATTGTTGTGTCTTTCTTTTGGATGTTTCATGTGAATATAAAGGACTTGGTCAACCTACTGCACGCTCAATCAATGGTAAATGTGATGACATATGTTTCAAACTCAAACTAGAACATGTAATCACCTTTCAAGAAAGCAAGACAATGATGCAAAGCAAGTAAAGATCAGTAGGGGCCATTGACACTGAGTCATTAAATCATGGAGATTAAACTTAGAAAACACAAAACAAAAATCAAACTTGATGGATGTATAGGGTAAAGGAGGGAAATGGAAGGGGTGAAAACCTAGGTTACAACATTGACTCCAACCGGGGATAGCACTTCCCTATGAGTTGCTAAGAACAGTAGATCAAGTGCCTTACCTCTCAAAACCTCGCTCCCACTGTTGTAACTTACCTTTATTTCTATATGTCAGCAATGTATATCTGTCATTGTTTCTCAGCCATGCATCCCTAAAATTCAAAAATGAAGCTAACCCTAGTGCCTTTGTTGGGCTATGGAGTCTTTATTCACACACAAACTAACTAATCAAATGCAAACGAAAAAGGAAAGAAACTATGGTACAAGAGGGACCTTCCCCCAGTCTTTCAAGAAAAATAATGTTTTAGGAAGCGCCCATTTATTGGGCCTCCGAAAATCTCAGTATCATCCAAATTGTGTAAAACAAATGTATTATTGTCTAGAACCCCAACCACCTTAAAAGGACCGAACCATAGGTTATCGAACTTACCATGCTTATACTTCTCATCCCTTCTTTCATCCCACCTCAAGATGAGATATCCTTCTTGAAAGATCCCCTTCTTGGTTTTCTTGTCAAAAGATTATTTGATCTTTCTCTAGTATGCCTCAGTTATCTAATTCAGTGCTTCTCTCCTTTGTTGAACCTCTATAATCTGAAATATTCTCCTCTAGATTTCATTTGGCTCCTCAATTTCTTCTTGTAGGAATTTTAGAACTAGTAGGCCGAGTTGAGTAGGGAAGATAACATCTATCCCATAAACTAGCTGAAATGGTGAGGTTCCCAAGGATCTCTTGGTGCTGATCCTATCAGCCCACAAGTCATACTTGAGTTTAGAGTGCCAAGATTTCTTGTTTTCAATCAAAAATTTCTTGATGATCCTAATGAGATTCTTGTTTGATGACTCGGCCAACCCATTCCCCTAAGGATAATAGGGCATGGAATGTGTCAAGGTGATGTTATGGCTTCGACAAAAGTCAATCATGGCTTTGGACTTGAATTCCTAGGCATTATTTGTTATAATCTTTCTAGGGCAGCCAAACCTAGAAAAGATATTTGTTTCCAAAACAATCATAATCACCTTGTCTGTAGCATTCCTGGTGGGCACAGCCTCGACCTATTTGGTAAAGTAGTCAGTAGTAGGGAGGATCCATTTGTGTTTCCCACTGAAGGGTGGATTTATCTCACCTATGAAATATAATCCCCATTTCTGAAAGGGGCCACTCGTAGTGATAGGTTTTAGGGGCAGTGAGAGTAATTTTGTTTTTTCCTACAAAATTTTGGCATTCATTGCATGCCCTTACTGTGGTGAATACATTAGAGAAAAGGGTGGTCCAATAGTACCTTTCCCTTAAGATCTTGAGGGTTGTAGCTTTCCAATGTTGGTGTCCTCTACAAACTCCCATGTGCATATCTGTTGTGACTTGTTTAGCTTCATTATCATCAAGACACTTTAATAGGATGCCAGCAGGATCCCTCCAATGCAGGTTCTAATTTAAAATGCATAATTTTATAGATTTTAATTTGAGAGACCTAGCCCTCGCATTCTTCAAATATGGTGGAAATTCTAGGTGCTGCAGAAAGTAAATAACATCTATGTACCAAGGTGAAGAAGATTATTTTTCAAATACCTACATGTTGTCTTGTCCAGAGTGTGTCATGGGTGCATCGGATTCGGTCAAGGTATGATGCAATTCCAACACCTTACAATTTTATTCTGATAACAACTTGGCAAGTCCCTGTCCCTTGATCATCTTGGTGTGTTTTATGTGCAAATCATACTCTAATAGCTTGAAAATCCACTTCCCTATTTTCCCTTCACTATCTGGCTAGACCAAAATCTCTTTTACACTATCGCTAGGAGCATAAGTTGTTATGCTAGAATGTAACACATACACCCTAAAGTATTTCAACGCTTTTACCAACACATAGGCCTTCTTTTCTAATATATAATACTTCAACTCAACATATCAGAGGGATTTGCTGAAAAATTCTATGGGTTGTTCATGCCCTTCTTCATTCTTTTTGCAGTAGCACAACAACAATGGTTTCCTCGGAAGGAAAGAGAAGATAAAGAATTACTTGGCATAGTCAGGGATGACCAATACGGGGGCTTCAACCAAATATTGTTTGATCCTTTGGAATGTTGATTTTTCCTCCTGTCACCACTTGATAAAATCGTCTTTCTTCAGCATGTTGTTGATAGGCTTTATGATTTCATCAAAGTTGGCACAAAGCGCCTTAAAAAATTTATTCTACTTATAAAAGACTGAATAGACTTCTTATTTATGGGGATTTCAATTTCCTGAATGGCCTCCACTCTCTTAGGTTCTATTTTTATACCTCTTGTTGAGATGATGTGACCTAGGGGTTTACCTTCTGGCATAGCAAAGTGGGACTTCTTGGGATTCAAAGAAATCCCATAACTTCTACATTTTTGAAAAATCTACTCAAGGTGTTGTAAATGCTCATCATCTGATTTGGAGAAAATGGTGATGTCATCCAAATATATAACCATAAATTTGTCTTTATCCCCCATGAAGGCTACATTCATAGCCCTCTGAAAGGTGGCCCCTRCATTCATTAACCCAAAGGGAATTTTGTTGTACATAATATCCCTCATGGTGTGGTGAATGCTATTTTTTCTTTGTCTTCTTCACATATTGCTATCTGGTTATAACYAGAGTACCCATCCAATAAATAAATTATGTGGGAACCTACTACCCTTTGAAAAATATGGTTCATCTTGGGTAGGGGGTAGTTTTCTCTTAGGGAACACTTGTTGAGATTTTGGAAATCCACACACAAGTGTATTTCCCCATTCTTTTTCCTCACACGTACCAATTTGGCCACCCAATATGAGTACCTCAAGGGCACAATAATTCTGACATCAAGCATTATTTTCAACTCTTTTTCAATTATGGACATCAACATGGGATTAAATTTTCTGATATTTTATCTGAATGGCTTAGAACTAGCCTTCATAGGGATCTTGTGTTGGATGATGTCAATGTCAAATGTCTTCGAATATTCATATGACCATGCAAAAATATCAGCAAAATTTTTCATGAGGCTGATATACCTGTCTTTTTGTTCTGGAGGTAGTGCCTTGGACAGTTTGACTATTTTTGGATTTTCAACAATCCCAATGTTCCAATCCATCACTTCCTCTTATTGATTTTTTATGGTTGTTTCTTTAGGACATCATAACTGTCAAATAACATTTCTAGTGGCACTAGACCCTTGGGGATGTTTTTTTTTTTTAAGTTCCAAAATGTTGTGGCCAACCACTTTGTTCAGTAGATGAGATTTTTTTTGATGAGATGATTCATCATCTTCACCCTCTTGATCTATTGAGATACTAGAGAATTCTTCAATGGTCTGTAGAAATATTTGCAGCTCTAAATCATCGCTAAAGACTCGCTAGTGCTTTATGTTGTCTGGTATGGTTTTCCTATGTCTGAATTTCACCTAATACTTGATATTTTGGCCAATGGGAGGTTTGAAGGTCCTGGCAGCCAATGCCATATAATTTGCCTTCTAATTTTCCTCTCTAGGAATGAAGGAGATATTAAATGCCATAAATAATTTGTCGACTAGGTACCACACCTCATTCTTGTACTGCTTGAGCCTTTGTTACTTATCTTGATCGATGTTTTTTACTTGATTGATGATTAACTTGGAATCAACCAAAACTTCCAAAGAATCAATGGGCATGTCTTTGGCATCTCTCAATCCAAGCACCATAGCTTCATACTCATCTATATTGTTAGCAGTTTCAAATTCCATCTTATAAGAGAGTGTTATAACCTCCTGTGTAGGGGAAATGAGGACTATACCAGCCCAAGAACCTTCCTTTGATGAAGAGACATCGAAATACATCCTCCAGACTTTGCTTTGTTGATCTGTCAGTGACTATTTTTTTCATTTGCTGACTGTAATTTATGGTTCCTCTTTAAATGAAAAACAGATGACCCGATCTCATCCTCAACAACATAAATTCGATGGTTTCTTGGATTTTGATGGTCACTGATGATGTATGCCAATCTGGCCTCCCTGTATATACTCATGTGTTCTCCCCCAAAAACAGGGATGGTGGCATATGTGAGGTCCATTTGTAATGATCATCTAACCTTCTTGGCCCACGTCCTAGACAAAAGAATACCAAACATGGGGGGGATGTCAGCCACAAATATATCCATCACTACACTCTTCATGGGTGATTGTGCCAAAGAAACCACCATATATTTTATTAATCCCAAACATTTGACTTTTTTGGAGTCAAAGGAGTAAAGGTCTAGGTAGGGCTTGGTGATCTCCAGACCTAGTTCCTCCATAACAACCTTAGGCATGACATTGTGTGAGTCATCTGAGTCCATGAGACAATTATGTAGGATATTTTCATGGACATTTAAAGATATGTATAAAGTTTGAGGAGCATCAGAGACATCCTCAATGTGTGGGCACATAGTAATGGTTGGGTTCTCATCCCGTGGACTAATTACATCAAAAGTTACAATAGAAGTAGGTGGTTGCAGAACCTTCATAATGGATTATTTGAAAGGCTCATTTTTCAACAATTATGATAGAGGTAAATGGATCTTGATCTTTCTCAACTCATGCTCTAGGATGAAGGATTCTTGTGGACTATCATGTTCCTTTACTTCATGGGCCACAATTTTAAATGGAGGAGGATGGTGAGCTTTAGCCAATGCACCCTTGCTTGGATTTGGCTTGGAAGGAACCTCTTTTTTTATGTTCTGATCAGAGGTGGTGGCTTTAGGAGTGCTTGTTCTAGGCCTCAAGTCATATTTCTCTTGGGGATAGACTTGAATAAATCCATCTTCCCCTATCTCAATATCAAACTGATTTGACAGTTGTGCTACCTCATAATCTTGCTACGTTAAGTGACTGGTGTAAAAATATGTTTCATTGAAAAGTACAACAACAACATCCACAACATCACTATCTACATCCATCTCCTCAATTTGACTGTTTTGGAAAGGAGGTACTACTCTTTGATCATCATCATTCCTCCTCTCTCTCTGCATTATCTGAGGGGCATCATTCAGACTTTTAAACTGGTTTAGATTTATGTTCCCATCCCCTTGAAAATCTATGTTTGGTTGTTTAGATTCCCATTTCAACTTAGCTATTTTAGATGTCAAATCCTTCAAATTTTTGGTCATTTCATCAAGTTTAGGATCAGATGTGGTTGGGTTAGAGGAGGCAAGGGAATCCTCTCTCTATTTCTTCTTGTCTTTATCAGATCTAGTATTTAACATGTATAATGCCAAGATGTTGGTTTCAACCTCAATGGTTTCTTCTTGCATGGAAAACAAAGTGGTGGATATTCTCTCTCTCAACAGAAGGGAGAAATTTGCATCAAATTCATTGGCATAAGTGATCTTGGCAGAGGCTTCATTTGGTTTGATCTCACCTAGGATTCTACCATACATCTTATTGAATCTCTTGGCAAAGTTTGAAATAGACTCACCATTCTTTCTCTTAAGGGCCCCAAACTAAGTGATGTAATACAGATAAACTCTTCTATATCCCCATTGATTTATGAAGGCTTCATATAGCACATCAATATCTATAATGGAGGCTGGAGGGAGATCCTAAAACCATTTCCTAGCTTCTCCATGGAGGCTTTCTACAAACAACATCATCCACACATCTACATAGTCAATGTTGAAGTTGTATGTAAAATTGTAGAAGACTACCAGATGTTCCTCAGTAGTGACATCCCTTTCCCCATTATATCTTGGTAAATATTTTATGTAATATGTGGTCGGGAGTGCATGTAAGCCTACAGGAAAAACTAGGGGTGCATATCTGGAAGCAATTATGGAATCCATCCTATTAACAACCATTGTTTGGGCAATAGGAATCTGAGGATTGGTTGGATATGCAGGGGTGGATTCTGGACTAGATGATGAAGTGAAGGCATGGGTTAAAATAATCTGAGAGTCCTTGGAAATGTGATTCTCAGGGCTAGCAAATTCAAGTTGCTTGTGATAATGAAGAAAAGTGGACTCTTTGGGTGTAGCTTCACCCTTGAGGGATGAGGTATATCTATGAGCTAAGGTGGATTTTCTTAGTTGTCTTTCTGGCTCAGAGACTATTGTGTCCTTCTCAAGGTTGGGATGAGCTTTAGTGGCTTTGATGTTCTCAGATTTGAATCTCTTGAGTCTTTTTCTAGGAGCCAATATTTCTTTTGTGAAGTTTACTCAGTGGAGTCTCCGGGTGAAAGATGGCAGTATGAAGGTGTATGATCGTTGTTCACCATCAAAGGTCATATCTTATCGTTGTCATTCTCCCAAGGAAAATATATTTTGTTTCTTCGTTCCCCGACAATGTCGCCAAATGATGTTGGTCCTAAAGTCTACACCTGACTACTAAAGGGCAGAGCTAGGCCACCTCAAGTTTAGAATGGTTTGTTTTCTTATTTCGTTGGTCAGTTAGAGGGTTGGTTTTACCAAGACAAGAGCATGGTGGGGTTAGAAAAATGATATGGATGAGGTTCCTCCTTGGATGGTGGCACAAAAATGATAGACAAGTGAAATAATAGAGGTAAAAACAAAGCGAAACAACAAACCACTCAATGAATAATATGTTGCAAGAAATTTAATACTTACAATATCATTTAAAGACATTAAACATGTATCAAAAACACAATTGCTCCCACATGTTGAAATAAAAACAAATATTCACAAAAGCATTAGTTGTTTTATAGGTTTCATATTATTAAGATAAGTTATACAATAGATGAAGGAAATGAAATGCACTTCGCATAGATCAAAAATTGCATTCAAGATAAGATAAAAAAAAAACACGAAGATTTGGACAAAAACATTGTCATCAAAAGTATATTCACCAGGTAGATAGATTTAAACCATGCATAGAACAGGTTCAACTAGCTGATGTATTGATCTTCTTTTCCCAAAAACCAAATCCTCAAAACATACAAAAACTGCATATTTATTAAAGTTGTGGAGGTTCTCGTCCATCTGGGACTTAGGCTTAACTCTACACTACTAGTTGTAAAACAACTTATTAACTTAGCTAAAAACATTGTTGGAGTATATTAAGGTATACTTCGAGCTTGAATTAATAAAAAATAAGTGGTTCATATCACACACAAACGACCACTTATGATTCATTAATCTAAAAGAGTCTTGAACTTAAATAACTAAAATTGTTGCCAATCATAAACCAAAATGATGCATATGTTGAATCGAAGTGAGTCTTTGACAGAACTAAATAGAACTGATAGAACTAGATT
>ML778938.1:0-31603 GCA_009831015.1 Picea engelmannii
AAACTAGAGGGCCAATCATTAACCTAGTGGGAAAGCCATATGAAGACACTTAGGCTAGAGGGTGATCCCCTAGTAACTAAGTGGGAGGAATTTAAAACCATCATCAAGTACCAATTATACCATATTGGGTATGTACAGGACCAATGGATCTGTTAGCATCACTTCAGGTAGAAGCAAGAGTAGAGTGTGCAAGACTACACCATTGAGTTCAAAAAAATGGTGATTATGTTGGATATATTTCCAAATAGTTCATATGTGCTCTTCAATTATCTGGGGAGTCTACATATTCATTTAGGGAAGCAAGTGATTCTCTTCAAAAATAGGACAATTGATGAGGCTTTTGTGCAAGAAGAATACCTAGAGAATATAGGAAATAAAAAAAGACAACCAAGTGGTTCCAAATAGAAATACCACCAAGATGCTTCTGAGGAGGGGAAGAAGAAGTGGAAAGGAAATGACAAGAAGACAACATCCAATACACAGCGGTGCGAGGATCCAAAAAACCACTACAACCATTATAATATCAATGATCACACTGAATGCAAGTGTTGGAATCTACATCCAAAGATGAATCCATAGAACCGTAATAAGAATGCCAAAAAGAAGAACCTGCTAGCCATGGATTCATGAAACTAGGTAAAGAGAAACTCAGATGTATATGAAAATATTTTTCTACATTGTAGAGTAGAAGGAGGTGAACCTAAGTAGCCTTCATCACAAGCAAGAGAAGTATATGACTAAACTCTTACATATTATTATCTAGGCCATGGAGACAAAGGTGGATTCTCTATTCGATTTTGGTTCACAGGCCAACCTCATAGTATAATATTTGGTCAACAAGCTTGGATTGGAAGTAATTCATTATCATCCTAACCCATATCCATTGGTGTGGGTAAATAAGGATATAAATTTTAAAGTTACTAAACAATGTAAGATCAATTTTTCTATAAGTGAAAACTATATTGATGAAGTGGAGTTAGATGTAGTACCCCTTGATGTGTGTAGTGTAGAGTTTGGAAGCCCCTACATGTATATGAGGGATGCAATATTCATGGAGAGAGCGCACCAATACCACCTAATTGAGGATGGGAAGTCTTTCATAATCAATGCACACAAAGTTGAATCCATGATCTCTTTGGTAAGTGATAACCAAGCCAAGAAATTGATCAGTTCTAGTAGGAAGTTTGTATTACCTTTCTTAAGAGGGAATCAACTAGGTGATGAATTGGTAAAAGTAAATACATCTTTGGAGGAATGTACTAAAGAGCATAAATTTCAGTTGGAATTTTTTTTGCAAGCACGCATAGAAGTGTTTTAGATGCCTAAAGGGTTACCACCTAAGAGGGAAGTGGAGCATGATATACAATTGTTATCTAAATCCCCATTGCAAAATATTGGGCTATACATACAGTCCATCCTCGAAGTAGATGAAATGAAGAAACAATTGTAGTATATACTAGAGAAGGGATTAATTTGACCAAACACCTCACCTTGTGGGTCACCTATCATCATAGTACTAAAGAAGGTGGGACTTGGAGAATGCGTATCAATTATAGAGCTTTTAACATGATCACCCTCAAGAATCAAAACCGTCTGCCTAGAATCAATGATTTGTTAGCTCAATTGTAGCATACCAAGCACTTCACCAAGTTGGATATCAAATTAGGATACCGTCAGCTATGATTTAAAGAAGAAGACACATGGAAGACCACCTTCAAGACAAGACAAGGTATATATGAATGGTTGATAATGTGTTTTGGTTTATGTAATGCACCAACTACATTTATGCATTTGATGAATGTTGTATTGCATCCCTTTCTAGATTAATTTGTGATAGTGTAATTAGATGATATATTGGTTTATAGCTCTACCTAGGAAGAGCATATCTCCCATCTCACGCAGGTTCTGCAAAATATGAAAAAGCAACAATTGCTTGCTAACCTTAAGAAATGTGATTTTTTTCCAGTAATCATTGGTGTATTTGAGGTGTGTGATTGGTGGAGGGGAACTCAAGATAGATCATGCAAAGATGGAGGTCATTATCAAGTGGCCATTTTGTACTAATGCCACTGAAGTTAGGAGCTTTGTTGGGGAAGTGCAGTCTGCACAGAAGTTTATATCATCCTTTTCATTTGTAGTTGCACCACTTCATGCGATAACAACTAGTGGTAAGAGTTTCTAGCATGGAAAGAATTAATAGAAAACTTTTGATGAGTTGAAACAAAAGATTATTCAAGCACTATTTCTTGAATTGACTAATTTTTAGAATCCTTTTGAAGTGGAGATGGATGTGGTATTGATGTAGCGGGGTAAGTCGATATGCTATCATTATGAAATGTTTCATGGTAGAATCCTAAACTACCCTACATATGATAAGTAACTCTATGTCCTAGTTCAAGATATTAAGAAGTGGAAGCATTATCTTATGGGAAAGGAAACCATTATCCATAGTGATCAACAACCATTGTAGTGTTTGCAAGCCTAGAGTATGCTTCAACAAACCAGGCACTACAAGTGGATGGGGTTTTGTAGTAGTTTCATATAGTCATCAAATATAAGAAGGGAAACACTATTGAGTTGGTAGACATGCTTTCAAGACCTCCCACATGCAATATTACAACTTTGGGAAGTCTTATGCACAAGGAGTCTTTTACCCACAATACTGTTGATAGGTAGAAATGACCACTTGTCAAATGAAAGGGAGATTATGCTCTGAAGTTGTCTAAGTGTAACCTAAGCCATTTGAAGTAACTACCCCTGACAGGTTTAACGGCTCCGTTGGCCGATGAGGGTATCTATCCTAAAAAATATAAAAATAAAAATAACTAACTACTTACTAACAAATATCTATTGTACACACTACTGTTTATTGTTCACACTACTAACTACATAATTTACACAATGTACAGATACAAGATTTCAGAGAAGTCTTGTGAAACAAAAGAGTTTGCAAAGGGAATTGAATCCCAAGAAAATTGAAAATATTAAAAGATCTAATATTAATCTACAAACTTTATTAATTTAACTTAAATTCAATCTAAACTTAAGATGAAAGAAAAGAGTGAATGTAAATGATAACAATTTTAGTTTAAATGTACAAAACATTTAAACTTTAATGGTAATTTGCATTCACGGAAAAATTAATATAAAAGAAACTAAAGCTTTACTAACCTATTTCTGGCCAGAAGGGATGAGAGACATACTGGTTGTATCTTCCTTTGTAAAAACTCATCCATCAACCTTTCTGTCAAGAGAAATTTGTGACAGCCAGCTGTGAAGTACAAAACTACAACATGTCTGTAGAAAATAATTTCAACAGGGAATGAAAGTCTTGAGATAAATACAGAAAGATCAACTTGTTAAATTCAATTCTTTATGAAGGTGCGTAAACATTTCATCAAGAGAAACAACTTCGTTGACAAAATTGATAATAACATGTGCAAAATATACAAGAAAACTTAATACATTTCAACACATGCATTCAAGTAGTCCCCTCATAAATAATCATAATCATTGGGAAGATAAATTATTGAATACATATATAAATTGAACAAAATTAATATATATATGCAATTAATAGAAACAACAATGCATTGATAAAATGGACAAAAGATGAGGTTTAACAACAAAAGATTATTGCAAGAAGAACATGAACCATAATAATTTCAAGACAAATATTATATTGAAAACAAAAGAAAATTACTCACAGGGATAAAACCTGAAGAAATCCAAAGTGTCACATTCTCCTTTACAATATTCAATCATTCATCATTCGAAAAATTTCACCCCCCTATCCCTGAGAATTCTACATCTATTTAAATAGAATGAGAATCAATCCTCTTATCACTTGATAGGGTCAAATCTCTAAAAAATAATTCCTTTCAGTAGAATATTCATATTTAGACTTATGATAGAGAAAGCTTTAAAACTTTTTTCAACAACTTTATCAAAAATTCTGTCGAGATACAAAAATCGGGCTATGAATTGTCCTTTTAAAACTAAAACTATTCCAAAACATAAATAAGATTGCACCAATTATTCTCCACAAATGTTGTCAAAGATATTGTTCAAATTCTCATGCCCTGCAAACAACCAAACAAAATCAATCAAAAACAAATCATAACTATTTAAAGACTAGCTACATAATCTATGATTTTGTAGCTAGTCTAAAAAAAATATGACAAAATCAAACATAATCAAAACTAAAAATCACTAATTAGAAAATTGACTTTGAATTACCAGAAATAAAGCATTTGAGACCAAAGGTCCTTGCAAACTAGAATTAATGATAATATTAACTTTGGTATATTTTTAATAGTGGTATTCTAAGGATTCTTTGATCTTTTATTTTCATGAGAGGAACTGCGTTCCCTTTTAGACATTAATTCCATATTTTGCTTCCTTAAATCTCTATTTTGTTTCTGTACTTGGTCTAAATGCATATGGAGATATGGAATGACATGAATGATATATTTCAACCCATAACTGGTAGCCATCACAACTTCCAGGATATTAATTGATTTTAAAATGCTGGTGATCACCGTCAAGATATTTTTATTTAATGAAATTGTCTCTCAAAGTTACACTGATACTTGGTAAGTTTTTTGGATTCACTGAGAAATGGGGGTAGATTGTCAACGAAATCTTATGGGGCCTGATTCACCACCTTAGGTTTTTTTGGGGCTTCATCTAGATTATTTTCGGCACAAAATGAGAGCAGAGATATAACACAGAAATATACAGAGATATTTCAAGAGAACCAATAATATAACATAGATATATCAGATATTTAACAAGAGGCACATATATACAGTAATACACAATATCTATTAATGAGCGAAATGTACAAAACTGCAGAAATACAGAGTGAAAGACTCGCTAGAATGGTGGCAACTTATCTATGAGAAGAGATGTGATGGATACTCACATTCACAAGAAGATGATTATTACAATGATGCTCCAAAGACATTTTTATCATAAAGAAAATCCAAAACCCTAACCCCGGAAGATGAAAAACCAATAGTTTTGTGGACCCCGTTTTGGGTAGTTTGGTGTATCAACTTCCCGAGGATGTAACTTTGGCATATGATCTCAGTTTGGGGTGCACGATAGCTCGTTGGAAAGGTATCAACGAGGAGATTCAATTTGGGGGCTCAATCAAAGCCTTAGACTATCATTGAGGTTCCCGATCGTGAAAAATATTCGTTGAGGCCCTCAAAATGGCCTTGGAAGTTCATGTACCGAAAAACTACTAAAAATAATAAGTTGCCAACAAATTGTTTTGAGCCAGTTGGAATAGGTAGGTGGCCACTGATATCCACCTCGATCAATCCTCCCTCCTTAGGAAGCAATGGTCTCCATTGCGTTGAGTTCTCGGGGGAGAGGGGCAAGCGCTTGTTGAATTTGAACCTTAGTGAGTTGTTTACCTTGTTGGAGAAGTTGTGCTGCTTAGCTTGTTGAAGGCTGTCAAGAACCTGTTGCTAGCGGGGATGAATTTGTTCAACCAACCTGTTGTATATTGGCTTTACTAGGAAATGTGTAGGCACCCTTGTAGGTGAGGAAACAATCTCTTTTGCAATATGTTTTTGTTGAATATAAAGGTCTTGGGTCAAGGCTGCAGTGGTTGTAGTGTCATTTTGTTCACCTTTTGAACAGATTGCGAAGAAGCTGATTTTTGTAGTATGAGATGCTACCTTGCGACACTGCTTAGGTGGGATAGTAATTGGGAATACCTCTGGTATCCTGTAGAGATGACCCCCCAGAGTAACAATGACACTACAAGGTCGAGACTCATAAATAACATTGCGCTTCCATATATATGGATGTCTCAAAAGAACATCACAGACATCCAACGGGGCAAAATAACATAATACCTCATCCTTGAAGGGTTGTATGTCATATGAAAATTTACATTGCTGGCTGACACATAGATCTTGTCCCTGACGAAGCCACCCGATGTTGTATGTCTGTGGGTGTGGTGTTGTCAACAATCCAAATTGTTTGAAGACCTTTGTTGAGATGAGGTTTTTTTGGCTTTCGCTATCAACAATAAAATGCAGCGGGGTCCCGTTCACCCACATATGTGAATGAAAAAGGCACTCCGCCTCTGCAAGATATGTTGGTTCTTCTGGTTGAATTGTTGCGGTCACGACATTAGCTGTAGGGTTTGCGTCGATGATCTGTCTTTTCCTAGTATTTTCTGGATCATATTTTGAATCCAGGTTTGGATCCTTTTCTTTGATATCGACCACCAATGATTGTTTTGAGCAACATTCATCGGTGTTGTTCCAGGGGATTTTGTGGAAATCACACCACTTTCCAATGTCCTTCTTCGTCTTCCTGTGACCCTTCTTTTCTTATGTCTTGGACTGGTTTTCGGGAAGTTGTTTATTAGGGTTGTATTTATCATACTTTGGTTGTTGCGGATTTGTAGACCCGAACTCTCATTTGTTTCGGTACCTAAATTTCTGCTCAATTTTGACAACATATCAATAGACAACTCCCAGTGATGAGATGTCCAGGAAATCCATTTCAGTTTGGATGTACATATGTAGAGCCCCACGGTATTTCATAACTAGATGTCGCTTGGAGTCTTTGATACCCAGCTTGGTGCAAAAGGTATGTAGATTATTTGTGAACTTCGACACTATTTGGCCCGGGCTCTTTCTGCAGTGTGGTCCATCTCATGTATTTTTCTTCATAGTTAATAACAAGGTAATATTGTTCCTTGACCGCATCCACAAAAAAATCCCAAGTGAGCTCAACCCCATATATTCCAGAATCCTATGTGGAACTATGCTCCCAGTAAGTTTCCGACCAATGTTTGACATGGGAGAGAACCTTAAGGAGTGTGAAGTTGATCTTTTCCCTGTTGGGAAAATTGTGAACAAAGAAATAACCTTCTAGCAGATTTAACCATTTTTCTAGGGCATCCACATCTATCTGACCTTTAAATATGGGAATATCAAAATTGACTTGAACCTTGAATGGAGAGTTTCTTCCAAAGAGGCTACTCGATGAAGACGTTCCTATTGCTATCGATGAGAATTGAAGGATGTGGGCCTAATTCTCCATCATTTGATCCCTCTATCGTGTGAGAGATTTCTCAAGCAATAGATTGATAGAATATTCCGCTCCATCATTTTTATTTTCTTCCACCATGGGGGGTTTCTTGGGAATGCGAGAGATATTTTCCTCAAAAGAGACAAGCTTGAGACCCAACTTGTTATACTTGGACCTCATTGGGGACATGCACCAAAAAACGATCAAGAGTAGCCTACTCTGATACCACTGATCTAGATTAATTTTATCACGAAATGAGAGCGAAGATATGACACATATATATACAGAGATATTGCAAGAGAGACAATAATATAACAGAGATATATCGGATATATAACAAGAGGCACAAACAAAAAAAATACACAATTTCTATTAATGAGCGAAATGTACAAAACTGTAGAAATATAGAGTGAAAGACTTGCTAGAATGGTGGCAACTTATCTCTGAGAAGAGATGTGATGGCTACTCACATTCAAAAGAAGATGATTATTAAAATGAGGCTCCAAAGGCATTTTTAACATAAAGAAAATACAAAACCCTAACCCCGAAAGATGAAAATCCAACAGTAAAGTGGACCCTGTTTTGGGTAGTTTGGTGTATCAACTTCCCGGGGGTGTAACTTTGGTATACGATCTCCATTTGGGGCACACAATAGCTCGTTAGAAAGGTATCGATGAGGATATTCATTTTGGGGCTTAATAAAATCCATTTTTTTAATCAATGAGGTTACGTATCGCGAAAAAAGATTCGTTTAGGACCTCAAAATGGCCTCGGAAGTTCAGGAACCAAAAAAGTGCTAAAAATAGTAAGTTGCCAACAAATTGTTTTGAGCCAGTTGGAATAGGTGGGTGGCCACCGATATTCACTTGGATCAATACTCCCTCCTTAGTAATAAATGGTCTCCATTGCGTGGATTTCTTGGGGGAGAGGGGAAATCACTTGCTGAATCTAAACCCTGGTGATATGCTTGCCTTGTTGAAGAAGTTGCGCTGCTTAGCTTTTTGAAGGATCTTACGAACCTATTGTTGGAGGGGTTGAATATGTTCAACGAACCTGTTGTATCTTAGCTTGAATGGGGAATGTGTAGGCACCCTTGTAGGTGAATAAAAAATATCTTCTACAATATTCTTATGTTGAATAAAAAAGTCTTGGGCAAGGCTACAGTGGTTGCAGTGTCCTTTTGTTCACATTTTGAACAGATTGTGAAGAAGTTGAATTTTGCAGTATGATATACTACCTTGTGGCACTGTTTAGGTGGGACAATAGTTGGAACTACCTTTGGTATCCTATAGAGATGAACCCCCAGAGTAAAAATGACACTATGAGGTCGAGACTCATAAATAACATGGCGCTTCCACATATATGGATGGCCCAAAAGAACATCACAGACATCCAGTGGGAAAAAACACATAATACCTCATCCTTGAAGGGCTAGATGTCGTATGAAAATCAACACTACTGGATGACATGGAGATCTCATCCCTGACGAAGCCACCTAATGTTGTATGGTTGCGGGTGTGGTGTTGTCGACAATCCCAAATGTTTGATGAATTTTGCTGAGATGAGGTTCTTATGGATTTTGCTATCAATAATAAAATGTAGTGGGGTCCACTTCACCCACATTCGTGAATGAAAAAGGTGCTCCCCCTCTTCAGGGTCTGTTGTTTCTTGTGGTTTAATTATTGTGGTCGTGACAGTAGCAGTGGGGTCTGCGTTGATGATCTGTCTTTCCCTAGTATTTTCTGGCTCAGATTTTGAATCCGGGTTCAAATCTTTTTCTTTGATCTCAACCACCAATGAATGTTTTGAGCGATATTCATCAGTGTTGTGCCAGGGTATTTTGTGGAAAACAAACCACTTTCTAGTGTCCTTCTTCATTTTCCCATGACCCTTATTTTCCTGTGCTTTGGACTGGTTTTCAGGAAGCTGTTTGTTAGGACCATTTTTATCATACTTTGGTTGTTGCGGATTTGCAAACCCAAACTCTTTGTTTGTTCTGGTGCCTAAATTTCTGCTCAATTTTGATAGCATATCGATAGGAAACTCCCATGAGATGTCCAGGAAATCCATTTCGGTTTGGATGCGCCTATGTAGATTCTCGCGGTATTTCATAACCAGATGTCACTCGGAGTATTTGATACCCAACTTGGTGCGCAAGGTGTGGAAATTATTTTTGAATCCGACACTGTTTGGCCCCTCTCTTGTCGCAGTGTGGTCCATCTCATGTATTTTTCTTCATAGTTACTAACAGGGTAATATATTTCCTTGACTGCATCTACAAAAAAGTCCCAAGTGGACTCGACCCCATATATTCCAAACTTCTCTGGGGAAATTTTCTCCCAGTAAGTTTCCCACCAATCTTTGACATGGGGGAGAGCCTTAAAGAGTGCGAATATGATATTTTCCATGTTGGAAAAATTGTGAACAAAGAAATAACCTTCTAGCAGATGTAACCATTTTTCTAGGGCATCCGCATCTATCTTACCTTCAAATACGGAAATATAAAAATTGACTTGTACCTTGAAAGGATAGGTTCTTCCAAAGTGGCCTTTTGGTGAAGACATTCCTACTGCTATCGACGGGCGCTGAAGGATGTGGGAAAAATTCTTCATCATTTCGTCCCTCTGTCGTGTGAGAGTTTGCTCAAGAGACATATTGATAAAATCTTCTACTACGTGGTTTTTCTTTTCTTCCACCATGGAGGTTTTCTTGGGCACGCGAGAGTGATTTTCCTTAAGAGAGAAAATATCAAGACCCAATTTTCTGTACTCAGACCTCGTCGGGGACATGCATTGAAAAATGATCAAGAGCAGCCTACTTTGATACCACTCATCCAGATTATTTTCGGCATGAAATGAGAGCGGAGGTATAACACAGAAATATACAGAGATATTTCAAGAGAGAGAATAATATAACAAAGATATATCATATATATAACAATAGGAACATATATACAATAATACACAATTTCTATTAATGAGCGAAATGTATAAAACTATAGAAATACAGAGTGAAAGACTCACTAGAATGGTGGTAGCTTATCTCTAAGAAGAGATGTGAAAGCTAATCACATTCGCAAGAAGAAAATTATTACAATGAGGCTCCAAAGGCCTTTTTAACATAAAGAAAATCCAAAACCCTAACCCTGGAAGATGAAAATCCAACAATTTTGTGGACCCCGTTTTGGATAGTTTGGTGTATCAACTTCTAGCGGGCGTAACTTTGGCATACAATCTCCTTTTGGGGTGCACATTAGCTTGTTGAAACAGTATCAATGAGGAGATTCATTTTGGGGGCTCAATTAGAGCCTTTGACCATAATTGAGGTTCCCTATCATGAAGAAGCTTTGTTTAGGCCCTCAAAATGGCCCCAAAAGTTGAAGAACCAAAAAACTGCTAAAAATAGTAAGTTTCCAACAAACTGTTTTGAGCCAATTGGAATAGGTGGGTGGCCACCGATACCCACTTGGATCAATCCTCCCTCCTTAGGAATAAATGGTCTCCATTGCATTGAGTTCTTGGGGGAGAGGGGAAAGCGCTTGCTGAATTTGAACATGGGTAAGCTGCTTACTTTGCTGGAGAAGTTGCGCTACTTAGCTTGTTGAAGGATGTCACGAAGTTGTTGCTAGCGAGGTTGAATCTGTTCAAACAACCTATTGTATCTTATCTTGACTGGGTAGTCTGTAGGAACCCTTGTAGGTTAAGAAACATTCTCTTC
Source organism: Picea engelmannii (assembly GCA_009831015.1). Taxonomy (NCBI): domain Eukaryota; kingdom Viridiplantae; phylum Streptophyta; class Pinopsida; order Pinales; family Pinaceae; genus Picea; species Picea engelmannii. The sequence continues at coordinate 10,780 of ML778938.1, forward strand.
TGCAATCTGTTTCTATTGAATAGAAAGGTCTTGGGCCAAGGCTGCAGTGGTTGCAGTGTCCTTCTATTCACCTTTTGAACAGATTGTGAAGAAGATGAATTTTGTAGTATGAGATACTACCTTAAGACACTATTTATGTGGTACAGTAGTTGGAACTACATCTGGTATCTTGTAGAGATGACCTCCTAGAGTAATAATGACACTACGAGGTCGAGACTCATAAATAACATGGTGCTTCCACATATATGGCTGGCCCAAAAGAACATCACAGACATCCAATAGGGCAACATCACATAATACCTCATCCTTGAAGGGATGGATGATGTATGACAATCGAAATTGCTGGCTAACATGGAGATCTCGTCCTTGGCGAAGCCACCCGATGTTGTATGGTTGCGGGTGTGGTGTTGTCAATGATCCCAACTGTTTGACGATCTTTGCTGATATGGGGTCCTTCTGGCTGCCGCTATCAACAATAAAATGCAACGGGGTCCCATTCACCCATATCTATGAATGAAAACGGTGCACCCCCTCTTTAGGATCTGTTGGTTCTTCTGATTGAATTGTTGCGGTCACGATAGTAACAGTTGGGTCTGCATCAATGATCTGTCTTTTCCCAGTATTTTGTGGATAGGATTCTGAATCCGGGTTCAGATATTTTTCTTTGATCTCGGCCACCAATGAATTCTTTGAGTGACATTCATCGGTGTTGTGCCAGGGGATTTTGTGGAAATGACACCACTTTCTAGTGTTATAGCAAGATTTTCCTCACTCCATGCAACTTTCTTAGAAGGCCTTTTCCATTTCTCTATGTAGACTTGAAGTCCCCTTTTTGCAATTCCCAGAGCTAAAATTATATTTTTCCACATATACGCTCCCTAACAACTATACAACATGCGTATATGCATGTTGCACCATTACAACCCGCGTACATCGGGTTTTGTGCCCAAAATTAAAAAATGGTGTTGGGTTTCCATGTCACGTCACGAGATCCATGATCCTTGACCTTCCATATACTGGAAATGTTTCAAATCGACCCTTTAATTCCATTTTGAAGGATATAAATGGGTCATATCCAAGATGTGGAGAAGAGGAGAAGAATTCAACTTTGAGAGAAAAGTTAGTTAGGAGAAATTGTTCACTTCATATTGAGTCTGCATCCCTTTGTCCTTTTAAGTTTGAACACATTGTTTAGCTCCCAAGATCTTCCCTCTTTGATGGAGAACCTTATTGTCTCTCTTATATGAGCTTTCCTTTGGTGGAGGATTGAAGTGGTCGAGGCCCAACTGGAAGGGACCTAGTTTCTCGGTTCCAAGACGTGCCGACATGGAAGTTTGTCATTCATACACTTCTGTGGTTCATATTTTAATATAAATACTCTTTTCTCGTCGAATTAATGTCTTGCAAATATTTGAATTGTTATTCCATGGGCATATTTGTTATGACTATTTATGGATTATGATATTATATTTGCTAACATTATATATTATCACCATAATCTTGCGTATCTTAGTTGTTGAGGACAAGTTGTAGGTATATAGCTTTGGGTCAAGTGCTCAACGGTGGAATTCATCGAACGTACGGACAAGGTAGGCTCTTTATATTGTCTTGTTAGCATGCTTGTTTATATAGCAAACTTGAGATTAGAGTTGATTTCTGTAGTCATTTCCATCTGTTGTGGTTTACCCCATGCCATAGAGTGATTTTCCTCATAATAGAATTGGCGAGAATACTGGGGATAAAATATTCTTTTCGGGGTTGGGAGTGTTTTTCTCCTTTGATTGCTCTTGGTTAGCCTGAGTTTTCTTCTCATCTGACCGCTTGAAAACCTATTTTCATTTTGAGTCTGATTTTCTTGGACTTATCCTTAACCTGGCACTATTTTAATACATATAAACGAGTTTTCCCTTGACAGACGCGTACATACGTGAGCTGTCATTCTATAGGGCACGTACATACGTAGTTGTCTCTTAAACAATCACATGCATCATCCTTGTTTGCTTGATTGTTGAGTTTGGTGTTTGCTGGGTAGGTTTTGATGGTTGCTGAGTCTTCTTGGGTCTCTGTCATAACTGTTAAGTGCCTGTAGAGTGATAAGAAACCTTTCTTTGGTTGAATTTTCGGGAAATTTTTCTTTCTCATCATATTGTTTCATTAGTTGTCCTTGCATCTAGGGCTGGGTGTTTGCTTCTTGATATCCTACTTGGTTTGTCTCTTTTTGCTTACAGTAGAATTTATATATCAAGCTATTGTTCAGTCCTTGCATTTTCATTCTTTTATATTAAAAATACAAAAAATATACATTTTGCATCATGGCATTTGATCTTTTTGGGTTCTTATCATTTGATCTTGGTACGTGTATGGAAAGATTGCATCTTATTTGAAATCACAGAGTTGAATTGAAAATTGCATTTTGAAAAAGCTTATCATTTGTTGAGAATTGAAGTTAGGACATTCCATTATATTCATATTCCTTTATTTTACTTGCTCAGTCATAACATCATCAGTTTCACGACAACATATTTTGAGTAAAAAAAGCCACCAAAAGTAACGCTGATAAATTTAAAATTGATTAGAAACAATCTTATTTTTCAAGGTGCACAAACTAGCTTAATATTTAGAGCCTTGGAATATGATTTTGTGAGTAAAGTTCTCCAAGGCTATTGAAATCAACATATGTGTCTGACTAAGGGAGTGGTGAAATCCATTGTATAATTGATGACATCAAGAGGCTCTTCTCACATTGGAGTTAAGCACGAGGTCACTCGAAGTCAGTTGAGGAGATATCCCTCCAATACCTTCTTAGCGTCAGAGATATTTCTGGGGATCTATTCATATATGGGGGTATCGCTAGTACCTTTACCTCTGTGAGAGGCATTTCTTTCGAGATTTTAGGCTTTGTTACCCTACCCATACGGTGGACCTGAATTATGACTGTTCGCCTACACATTGGTTACATCGTGGTGGATTTAGTTTCTAGACATAGGTAGCCACGCAGGTTACTTGCAGGGGTTATTCTCCAAGTACCCTGGGTCAGATAAGGGCCAGCCAACCCACAAAATTTATGGAGGATTACCTCTCCCAGGAGATTTGACCGACTGCTCTATTAATCCCACGAGGGCCTTTATAAATGAGTCTAATACCTATGATATTTTAAAGGGAGTCTCATGCCCCTCTTGGGTGGGGCATACCTACTTTAGTGAGGGAGGCCCCTTTTCAGCCACTATATCTTGTTTGTGTGCACTGGCCTTTTTTTCTTTACTTTGTTTTTCTCTCTGATTATTAGTTGGCCTTAGGATTTTGTATTGCGTCATGAGCTTTCATTGCTATGGTTAGTGGAGCCCCCTTGATGCCTTCAGTTAACGCTACCCAACCCATGATAGTTTCTCATTCCATGGGGATGAATCCTTTTGTATTTCCAAGTGGTATGCCGAATCATGATACTCAACCAATACCTTGGGCCTCTAATCATTTTTCTCATGGTATGCCATACATGTCTTTGCACTTTCCATCCTCTATCTCTTCACCTTATGTGAATCCTAGATTTGGGTCTAGAGGAATGATGCCTAGTTATTCTCCCCTTTCATTTGGTGGGAGTCATATCCCTCAACCAACTCTTATAGTATGATTTTTGAATCTTCCTTCCTATGGATCCAATCCTAGATTCACTTTTCTAGGAGAAAGTGCTCAAATGGGCGGTCATTCTACTTATTACACCCCATCCATCTATCCGTCTTCCGCTATCCCGGTTCCTATGAACTCTTTTCCCATGGAGGGCGTCCATATGTCCTTTAGTGTTTCATCTGAAGGGAGATAGTTTTATAGTATGGGCAACCCCCTTCACGAAGTCCCTTTGTTTAGGGGCAACACATATCCTCACATGAGTAACCTTTGTCATGTCACTTTCTCTTTGCAAGCGACTTCCTTGGTGATGATGCCCTTATAACCCTTTATGAATCAGTTTGGAGGAGTATAATTTCCTACTGGACATGGCCATGGTGTATATCAGAACCCTTCCTAACCTACAATTTCTCAAAACCAGTCTTTCCTGAAACCTTGGTCTCAAATGCCGCAACCAACCTCCACATGCCAGTCACTATGAATCATACTGGCATTATATCACCAACCTCTGTTATTCATGTTGGAGATTGGTCAACAACCTCTACAATTCATGTTGAAGACCAACAACCAGCCACTACATGTCATGCTAGAGGCACAAGTCCAGTTACTACTAGTCATATTGGCATTATATCACCAACCTCTGCTAGTCATGTTGCAGATTGGTCGACAACCTCTACAAGTTATGTTGAAGACCTGCAACCAACCACTGCAATTCATGTTTGGGGCACAAATCTAGTCACTTCTAGTCACACTGCACATACATCACCAACCTCTGCTAGTCATGTTGGGGGTTCATCACCAACCTCTGCTAGTCATGTTGGGCATTCATCACCAACCTCTGCAAGTCATGTTGGAGATTTTCTACTAGCCTATGCAAGCCATGTTGGAAGCATGTCACTAGACACTACAAGTCATGCTGGGGGAATTCATATGATTAAGAAGCCTAGAAGTATAAGACGTAAGCCCAAGTTCCTTTGTAGGCTTTGCAAAGGATATCACCTTACTCATTTGTTCCCTACTACTGTTGTGGTACAAGAAGCGTGGTCCTTGCCTAGGGGCCCTTCGGGTTCTGAGCTGTATTTGGTTTCCCAACATTCTAATCCTTCTTTGGTTGATACATCGGTCGCGCTGATGCAATATTTGACCGACACCACTCTTCTTTTGAGGGGTGATTCGTCTCTTGACCTTGTTGTCTCACATCCTGTTCAACCATCGGTCGTGCCGATGCAATCTTCAACTGAAACCAATACTATTTTTAGGAGTGATGCGTCTCTTGACCTTGTTGTCTCACATCTTGTTCAACCAACAGTTGAAGAAGTGGTTGTGCTGATGCAATCTTCGGTTGATCCCACTCTTCTCTTGGAGAGTGACAAGTCTAAGGAAGTGACATTGTCAATGCAATCTTTAGTCAATCCCACTCTTCTTTTGGGGGGTGATGTGTCTTTTGACCATGTCCTTAGCATTTATAGTCCTGTACCTTCTAAACAAGGGAGCATTCTACTCTCTTTGAGTACGATTCCTCCAAGTATTAGGGTGGTTTCCTTTAATTGGAATGATCTTGTAGATATCCGACTTCCTTCTTCTACACCCTTCCAAATAAGGGGCATTCTTTGACATATTGTAGATAAGGTAACCTCTCCAAGTATTTTATCCTCCTCGACTTGGAAATATTTGGGTTTTCCCAAGATTGTGTAAGCTATTTGTGAGTTGATGACTTTCGATAGAAGTCCTACACGAGAGCCTTGGCCTCCCCCATAATATGCTTCTTAGAACAACATCAACGAGTCTTGTTTAAGCTCTTTTCCGACTCTCTAAAAAAGTGAAAATATTGTCGAGTGAACTTGTCTCTTTCACACTCATAAATTGGATTTGAAAGGACATCTGTTTGGTGTAAGTTTTACCTTTTTTCAGACCAAGTAGACTAATTTCAAAAAAGGAACACTCTAGTCACTAGTGGCTAGAAGATTTCTCCTAGGTATTGTATTATACTTTTTCGGGCCTAGGGGACTAAATTTACGAAAAATGAAATTCTTTGGAGTTGAGTTGTAATTGCATTTCATCATCCTTCTTGCAGTATTGAGCCTATTTCCAGTTCTTTCTTTCTCGATATAAGCCTACTACCTCAACAATTTGCATCACTAGCCAAGCAGAGCCTTATTTATATCCTTTGTAGCTTAACACCCTGTACCCTAAGAGGAAACATTCCCCCTAGTGTCCACATCCTGCATGCACTTCCTTGCATTGAGCATAGGTATGTTCCACTGTTGGAACTAGTTTCTTACTCACGACACTCGTTTCCTCCTCTATATCATAACATTCATTTGTCTATGAAAAAACAAAAAAAGACATGCGGGAAAATAATATTATCTCATGTTGGCAGCAGTCATGTCGCCTTTGAACAGAGCACAAAATTTTGAGTCCACTTGTCATCCAAATTTTGGTTTTAGCATGAAATTAGGAAGCTGAGCTTGTTACTTAAATTTTAATCCTCCGACTAGTTACTCTTCTAGTCCCTATGGAGAGTTTAATTGGTGCCTCCTGCATCACAAAGTTTCATCACTGGGTCTATACTGCCAGAGACTTCCATATGTCTCATGCTCTTGTTCAAAGGATGTCTATAAGACCGAGTCATCCATTTCTCAGAATTCCTGACTTTGCATGTCGGTCATACCCTCAGTGTGTCTCATAGTTACATGAAGCGATAGTCCTGCCGTGCACCCTAGTCCTATTTTCATTATGGGTAGGTAACCTTGAACCCAACAATTGACATCTCCTCATTGGTTGCTGACTGGGGGATTTCCCTTGTGTTCGACAACAAGAAATCTATTCACACATTGGGATTCATGTAGTGTCTTGGATTCCGTTAGCCTTATTGGTGGTTTCCTCACCTTTGTCGACAATTTTCATTATTGGACTCTATTCAGAGGGTCTTTCTCGTGCAGTGCTTGCATCTGGTGCATGTGAAAGATGCACAGGGTCATTGGTTCGTGAACATGTTCTTCATTCGAGTTCCTCCAAATCATCAAGCTTCTTCTTTGTACCTTGTGATGATTGATGAGAGATGCCTTAATTCTCTCCTTTCAGTGGGTCTCCTTCCATCGACTTCAACTCATCTTTTCTGCAAACGAGGCCTAGATTCCTATGAGTACCTAGAGGCTTGCAGTCATCAATGGAAGGTTATCTCACCATCGACAGTTGGGAATACATCAATGTCTCTTGATGGATGGATTCTTCAAGTGTTTGACCTCAACACCTTTATTCACACTTGTAAGAATGTACTTGGTTCCTTGATACCTACTTTCATTATCTGTAGGTTGTCTCACATTTGTTAACGATATACCTCAATGACTGGTAATCAAACAAAGTCTCATTGTGTTCGACCTCAAATCCTTTATTCACATGATGTATACTTCCACCTTTGGAAGATCATGTAGAAGACTTGAAGACATCAATTTATAGTCGCAGCTTTCCTGCTCTATTTCTATCATTTCATTGGACCAGTACCTATATGACTTCAGTGATATGGGAGATCATATTGTAATCCATTGTATACAAATATCTTCAGATTGATTTGAGACTGGTTTTCACTGGACCTTGTTCGTGACTATGACAATCTATGGCATGAATGTACCTTGGTATTTCCTATTCATGGCCATGAACAACTGTTTGGTATATTTCCACATGGATCTACAGTTTAATTCAAATTTGCAGCCATGTGCACAAAGTCATTATGGATTGTAATATTCTTATGAGCAACTAGTTCATCCAACTAGGTCTCCATTACTCCACTTATGGGAATTATAATGTATTTCAACCATCACAGATTCTTCTCTGACCTCACACATTAGGAGGCATATTTTATAGCAATATTTACCTCACTCCATGCAACTTGCTTAGAATGCCTTTTCCATTTCCCTATGCATTCCCAGAGCTAAAAATTGTATTTTTCCACATATAAGCACCCTAACAACTATACATCATGCGTATACACAGGTTGCACCATTACAACCCACGTACATTGGGTTTTATGCCCAAAATTAAAAAATGGTGTCGGGTTTCCATGTCAAGTCACGAGATCTATGATCGTTGACCTTCCATATACTAGAAACTTTTCGACTTGGCCCTTCAGTTCCATTTTGAAGGCTATAAATGGGCCATATCCAATATGTGGAGAAGAGGAGAATAATTCAACTTTGAGAGCAAAGTTACTCTAGAGAAATTTGTCACTTCATATTGAGTCTGCATCCCTTTGTCCTTTAAAGTTTGAACACATTGTTCAGCCCCCAAGCTCTTCCCTCTTTGATGGAGAACCTTATTGTCTCTCTTATATGAGCTTGCCTTTGGTGGAGGATTGAAGTGATGGAGGCCCATATGGAAGGGACTTAGTTTCTCGGTTCCAAGACGTGCCGACATGAAAGTTTGTCATTCATAAAATTCTATGGTTCATATTTTAATAGAAATACTCTTTTCTCGTCCAATTAATGTCTTGCAAATATTTGAATTGTTATTCCATGGGTATATTTGTTATGAATATTGATGGATTATGCTATTATATGTGATAACATTATATATTATCACCATATGATTGTGTATCTTGGTTGTTGAGGGAAAGTTGCAGGTATATAGCTTTGGGTCAAGTGCTCAATGGTGGGCTTCATCGAACGTCCGGACGAGGTAGACTCTTTATCTTTTCTTGTTATCATGTTTTTTTATATATCATACTTGAGATTAGAGTTGATTTCTGCAGTCATTTCCTTCAGTTGTGGTTTACCCCATGCCATAGCGTAAGTTTCCTTGTAACACTAGTGTCCTTCTTCATCTTCCCGTGACCCTTCTTTTCCTATGGCTTGTACTAGTTTTCGGGAAGCTGTTTGTTAGGTCCGTCTTTATCATACTTTGTTTTTTTGGATTTGTAGTCTCAAAATATTATTTGTTCTGGTGCCTAAATTTCTGCTCGATTTTGACAACATATTGATAGAAATCTCCTAGTGATGAGATGTCCACGAAATCCATTTCGATTTAGATGTATCTATGTAGAGCCCTGTGGTATTTCATAACCAGATGCTGCTAGGATTATTTGATACCCAGCTTGGTGTGAAACTTATGGAAATGATTTGTGAGCTCCAACACTGTTTGTCCCCTCTCTTACCGAAGTGTGGTCCATCTCATGTATTTGTCATCATAGTTACCAATAGGGTAATATTGTTCCTTGAGCGCATCCACAAAAAAATACGAAGTGGGCTTGACCCCATATATTCCAGACTCCTCTCTGGAACTTTCCTCCCAGTAAGTTTCCCTCCAATGTTTGACATGGGGGAGATCCTTAAGGATTTCGAAGGTGATATTTTCCCTATCGGAAAAATTGTGAACAGAGAAATAACCTTTGAGCACATTTAACCATTTTTATAGGGCATCCACATCTATCTGACTTTCAAATGCAGGAATATCAAAATTGACTTGTACCTTGAAAGGAGAGGTTCTTCCAAAGTGGTCACTTGATGAATACGTGCCTGCTACTATCGGTAGGAATTGAAGGATGCGGGAAAAATTCTCCATCATTTCGTCCCTCTATCGCATGAGAGCTTGCTCAAGCAACAGACTGATAGAATCTTCTGCATTGTCCTTTTTCTTTTATTCCTCCATTGGGGTTTTTTTGGGTGTGCGAGAGAAATTTTCTTGAAGAGAGACAAGCTTGATACCCAACTTGATATACTCAGACCTCATCAGGGACATGCAATGAAAAATGGTCAAGAGAAGTATGCTCTGATACCACTGATCCAAATTAATATTTTCGGCACGAAATGAGAGTGGAGATATAACACAGAAATATATAGAGATATGGAAAGAGAGCCAATAATATAACAGAGATATATCAGATATATAACAAGAGGCACATTTATATAGTAATACACAATTTCTATTAATGAACAAAATGTAAAAAACTGTAGAAATACAGAGTGAAAGACTCACTAGAATGGTGGTAGCTTATCTCTGAGAAGAGATGTGATGGTTACTCACATTCACAAGAAGATGATTATTAAAATGAGGCTCCAAAGTCCTTTTTAACATAAATAAAATTCAAAACCCTAACCCTGGAAGATGAAAAGCCAACAGTTTTGTGGACCCTGTTTTGGGTAGTTTGGTGTATCAACTTCCCAGGGGCATAACTTTGGCATACTATCTTCGTTTGGGGCGCACTATAGCTCGTTGGAAAGGTATCCACGAGGATATAAAATTTGGGGGCTTATTAAGAGCCTTGGACTATCATTGAGGTTCCATATCGTGGAAAATATTTGTTTAGTCCATCAAAATAGCCTCAAAAGTTTAGGAACCAAAAAACTGCTAAAAATAGTAAGTTGCCAACAAACTGTTTTGAGCCAGTTGGAATATGTGGTTGGCCACTGATATACACCTGGATTAGCGATACCTTAGACTTAGATTTGTTTCTAAGCATTCTAGATAGCCTGCAGTCCATCCTTTTATCATCAAGATTGACCTTTTCACTGCTTTGAATTCAATTTTCCTGTAGTTTAGCCTTCAAAAGGTATGGTAAATTTTTCTTATCTTGTTTAAACCGATCAAGGGGTTTATTATTCAACCTTTTGAGTATCGATTCCAAGTCAGGATATTGAGTCTGTATTAATCCTTCTTTTATCCTGCTATGAGTTAAATGAGAGACACAAAAAATGGTTTTGTTATGGATCAGACAATTTATATGAGAGAAAGGAAAATCAGGGTTGAGTAGTACTTCTAGCTCAATCCCATGAGGGATAATCTGAGGAAGATCTGATTCCTATGCAACCCTGATTTTCCACAGAATTTATGAGAAACTCTTCTTTATAAAATCAGGTATATCTCTCATATCTTTTCATTTTTGAGGAAATAGTCGACATGAAGACTAAATGGGATCATTCTAGAGATGGGTTTTTGATGGTTTTATCAAACTATTCACCGTTTTCTCAGAATACACCCCATAAAATTATCTCTCAACTCTGACATGGGTTTCAAATCTGAACAAGGGAGCCATAATATTGATGAATGGGACGATGCGCAAGGTAAATCTAACAAGGGATAAACTAACCTGATCGGAGAGAAAAAACATGAGTTGTAATAAGAGTGATCCATCATAAAAAAAATATGGATAAATCTAGATACCTCACCATAATTACTGAGAGCTCGAGAAGTGAGGATAAACATGAACCATACCTCCACTTATTATGATGATGAAACTCAGGGTTACTCACACGTTGGATAACAACATCGTTCCATAATGGATGACCCATGTCTTCTTTGAGGACTGTCACAAGCCATTGCATCCTAATCGTGGAATGAGGCTTGATCATCTCAATCAGGAGAAGATCTTCTTTTCACTAAAGATGAAAGTTCTAAAGGAAGAGGAAAATAAAATTTTGGAAATTTTTAGAATCAGTCTTCTAATCAAGGCCATGGAAAAGGTCGTGGTCAAGGTAGAGGTCGTAGAAATTTTCATCAATTTTTTTTTTCAAAGTAATCCTCACAATAATAATGCACAGTCAGGAAGAGGCAAAATTTTTAGTCAAGTGAGATTTAAAAAATGTTTAAAGATGGGTCATTATGTATCAAATTGTCTTACAAGCAATGATCAATTGCCAAAGTTTAAGCAGACATCAAATTCAAATTCTCAACAATCAACTCAATATGCAGAGGATCAAGATTACCAGGATGATCAATATGAATGTGTTTTTTTAGCACTTCAGCAAGAAGATTCATTTTAAAATGATTGGATATTGGAAACAAGGGCTACTCAACATATGAATTATCGCAGAGACTATTTTTGGAATTATCAAGATATTCAACTAAATCCCATTTATTTAGCTGATGATACAACTCATATACCTCAAGGAAAAGGTTTAGTGAAAGTCTTTCTCCCTAGAATTGGTGAAAAATGGATTTCAAATGTTTGGTATGTACCAAATTTTAAGAAAAAATTGTTATCCTTAGTCACAATCAAACAAGATGGACATCAAATTGTCATGCAAGATGATTTGGTGAAGATTAAGTCAGAGAAGGATAACTTGAAAATAATAATGATAGGATATGAAGATGGGAAGTTACTAAGAATGAATGGGAAAGTTATCCAAAGAAAGGAAGAGTTTGCAACAACAGTGAATTCTGAAATGTCTTCATTCAGATTATGGAATTTTTGATTTGGTCACTTAAACTTTGATAGTCTCTTGAAACTTAAGTCCCAAGATTTGGTAAAGGGTTTGCCAACTTTCAAGAAAGAAAATTCCAAGTGTGAAGCTTGTATTTTTGGCAAGAAAAAGCAAGAGTCTTTTCCAACCATCTCATGGAGAGCAACAAAATATTTAGAGTTTATTCACAGTGATATATGTGGTCCAATGGAATCTTCTTTCAATGGATGTCGATACTTTATATTGTTCATTGATGACTACACTAGAATGACACTGGTATATTTTTTAAAGGCAAAGTCTGAAGATTTTGAAAAGTTTAAAAATTTTCAACACATGGTTGAAAATGCAACAAGAGAAAAGGTTGCATCTTTGAGAACAGATAATGGAGGTCAATTCACTTCAACTGAATTCAATGATTATTGTCGAGACAATGGAATCAAGATGCAACTAACAAATTCCTATACTCCATAACATAATGGAGTTAATGAAAATATGAACATAACTCTCATGGGCATTGCAAGATCTATGATGAAGTTTAAAGGGTTGAGCAAAAATATTGGGCTGAAGCAGTCCATACTACAGTTTATCTCATAAATCGATCACCTACATCAACTTTATATGGACAAACACCTTATGAAGCTTGGTTCGATTTTAAACCCAAGGTAAATCATCTTAGGGTTTTTGGCTCAACTTTTTATGCTTTAGTTCCTAAGAAAAAGAGGACTAAATTAGAAAACCGAAGTATGAAGTGTATCTTCATTGGATACTCTGATGAAAATAAAGGGCATAGGTTGCTTTCAGATGGAAAATTCATTGTCAGTAGAGATGTAATTTTTGATGAAACTGAAAGTAACAATTTAGATGAGATTAATCATCTCCTTAGTTGTTTAGAGAAGAAAAACACTAAGGGTAAATGTAAGTTGAACAAGTCAAAGCAAACATTTTGGTTTGAAAAAGACTTTGTTTCTCTAGAAGACATCTCTTTATCAAAAATTTCTTCTGTTTCATCAACAAGTTCTATGTTGATGACTTAATCATAACAAGAAATAATGAAGCTCACATCAAATAGGTTAAGGAAGAACTTAAAGCAGGGTTCAAAATGACTGATTTAGGGACACTTCATTATTATCTTGGAGTGAAGTATCTCAAAATCCTAACCAAATATTCCTTAGTAAAACTAAGTATTCCCCTGAATTGTTAAATAAAATTTTCATGGAAGATTGTAAACCTTCTCTGACCCCCATGGTGAAGAAATTGAAACTTTCAAAATTTGAAGGAGGGGAATTGGTAAACAGTACAAAGTACAGGAAATTGGTTGGAAGTCTCATTTGTTTGACAAATACTTGACCATATTAGTCATATTCAGTCAACATACTTTCAAGGTTTATGCAGGAACCAAGGGAAAGCCACTGGAATTCAGAAAAAAAGGGTACTAAGATACATTCAAGGTACACAAGATTTTGGTCTTCTCTACAAACGGATTTTTTTTTTACACTTGTTGGATATTTAGATGCTGAGTTTGCAGGTGACATTGATGATAGAACATCCACTTCAGGTTATTTAATGAATATGGGTTTAGCAACAATATCTTGGAATTGCAAAAAGCAGACAACAATTTCCAATTCTTCTGCAGAGGCATAATACATATCAACTTGGAAAGAAACATGTGAGATTGTATGGCTATGCAGAATTTTACAGGATCTTGGTGAAACTCAGTAATAACTAACTACCTTATTGATCGACATTCAGTCAACAATAAATATGGACAAAAATCTAATATTTCATTCAAAGACTAAACATGTCGACACCAAGTACCATTTCATCAGATTTCTCATCATCAAAAACATCATCAATCCTCAATTATGTCTGTCTGAAGATCAAACTTCATATATTTTTACCAAACCTCTTGGTAGAATAAAGTTCACTAAGTTCATAAACGAACTTGGTATTTGTAAAAATGAACTTTCGGATTAAAGGGGGTATTGTTAGCCGCATAATCCTAAAGTTCTATAGTCTAAGTGCTTTCTAGATTAAATGTTTTTATAAAATTAGTTTATTCTAGTTTGTTAGGATAAGGACACCTGACTTCTATGTAGAGGACACCTATCACACTCATGTGATTATGTGATTGTTTTTTCTCCTAGATTTTAGTTTAGAGTTGAGCTATATAAACTAGCTCCTTCTTGAAGTGAGGTTAAGTTGATTATGAGTCCTCACTTCAAATTGTAATCATTTTTTCCTTATTAATAAAATTACGTGTCTGAGGACACTTTGTCAACACATATCATAGTTCTAGAAATGATTGATCAGAATGGAAGGGCAAGATCATGGTAAAAGAATAAACCATTTGAGTACACAGATTTTTCATCCCATAATCCTTAATAAAAATTTAAATCAACCAAAAGTTGTAAAGTATTGCTTGTAATGTAGTTTCACAATGGTCGATTAAGTTTGTAGGAGTTTAATATTAAGAATAAAGAGTAAACTTTGATTTCCACTGATGTATTCTTAAAATGTTCATTTAAAGAGGGTTTAACAATATAAACCTTATATGTGAAGTGAACATAACATTCATATGGTTTAAATGTCCCCCTTTCAAGTGAGGATTGTAACTAGGAAGATTTAGAATCTTAGCAATGGGTGAGGACCATAGCCATATTCAATTATCTAGAACAATTAATGAAACTCCTGTGGGATATCAATGTCGTCTAAGGATTGTGAGAGATGCTTATTGAAAGGATCGATCAAAGCGAAATAAGTGTGAATAACACCGTACAAAAATCCACCAAGAAGGGCTAACGAGAATGATCCTTAATTTCATGCTTAACAATCATGAAATTAAGAATACGCAAGAAATTATAATACAAAAGAAAACACACTCAAATGAAAAGAAAAGATGATTGTTTCTACAAAGTAAATTAAAATCATTAAAACAACAATTTCCATAAAGAACCCATCAATATGACGTAATTAATATAGGTAACAAACCTGACAACAATAAGTATTAAGATTTACTCTACTTTTGTTTTAAGGAAAAATGGAAGGGTGTTGGTCGGGGGGCCAAAAAATGGTGACTCACTGGGTGAAACATTTATCTCTGCACTGATTTGAAACATCTCATTATGAGGAATAAGGATAAGAGAAACCATGATGTTAAATCTTCAAGTTTCCTCAAGAAATTTATTTCTCTGGTCTATGTAGTATTGATCTTAGCTTTGTAGGGATATATAGATTGATGT
Organism: Picea engelmannii; assembly: GCA_009831015.1. Classification (NCBI taxonomy): domain Eukaryota; kingdom Viridiplantae; phylum Streptophyta; class Pinopsida; order Pinales; family Pinaceae; genus Picea; species Picea engelmannii. The sequence continues at coordinate 25,814 of ML778938.1, forward strand.
TACCACCATTCATGGGATGAGGGAAAATAAACAATAAAATTTTCTAAGGAATTGAAATATGAAAGACTGCGTCATCAATGAGTCATGATAGTTTCGAAAAAGGAATTCGATACCACAGGCATGGTCACTACTACCGGAAGGCGTTCATAGACTTGATAGGGATACCTTTTAACCTATATGAATTCTTTAATCCCATCTAATAGTTAATAACACATGATGGATCATTCCTGGAGTTATTAAATTTAGTTTTTCATCAATTCGGGGACTAACCAAAGGCCACTACTTTGGCTTGGTAACCAGTTAATGGAAGCATCATCCACATAGGTTTATGAAGGTGAACAAGCTGACTTGTGATGAGACCTCTTGTCTTTCATTCATAAGATTGAAATCCACTACCCTGGCTTGGTGACCAGAAATGGTAATGTCACCTTCACAAACTCCTATGGTCATGATGGATTAGCTTGTGATGAGACCTTCCCACCTTTAGTTAGAACCTTATGCATATTTTAATTTAGATACACAGGTGGTCCAATCATGGCATATAATTCAATCTCCAAATAAGAGATTGTTTAGAACATGGGGAAGCATATTCAAAATGGTTCCTTAGGAACATGGATGGCGTAACAAGTCTTAACATTATCGTTATTTTCAAGGATTAATCCAACTTTCAAAAACCATCCTCATATAAAGGTGATAACGACACAGGGTAAATAATAATGGTAATGATCTAAATTGAAAATTGACCATCAGAGATAGATATGTTTTATTTCAAGGCCAAAGTTGAACTCTCTTGAGTTGTTTGAAAATCAACAACCGATACAAATATTTAGTAATATTTCATCACAATTATTAGTCTCTAAAAAAGGTAGAGTGATGATTCAGAAAGATAGATAAACATAAACAAAGAATAAATCCAATCAAGAGTGAAAGGGGACACAACACACAACACACTCAATATTTACAAGCTAATCTGCTACAAGAAAATCATGAAAAGTACTTCTTGAGGGCTTGACCATTCACCGGAAAAGTGTCCGGATATCCCTCCAGAGTTTGGAGATGGAAAGAGCTAGGACCAAGTTTTGAACAAAAATAGCATCTCAATGAGAATGGAAATCATAAATCAAAAGGTAGAACCAAATCGTTTAAAATCTTGTATATAGGTAGGTTCATTCCTTAGGAGGGTAATGTATGAGATGTTGTCTTGGCCGAGCTTATTATTAAAAGTCAAAAGGATTGAAAGAAAATAGAAAATTCTTAACCATTATGAATGCAATCACGTGCATTAGTAAGCCATGCTTGTCAAGGTAAAATTAATGTGAATTTTATCTCTTTATTCATGCTTCATAATATTTGAAAACATTTCATCATGTCGGTACATTTTAGAAAAGAAACATTTAATCAAATATTTATGAAAATCCAAGGAAACAAATTAAAAGTATACTTCCTTGACAACATTCAGATGATGGTCCTCCTTGTGCATCCATTGTTTCCATAACTACATTATTCAAAAAGAAAATGTGAAAAATAAAAACAAAATAAATATACTCCTAAACCTACACTAATTTATTTCACATATCGAAACATTAAGTGAAATTGCATTTCCAATGCAACCACATAAGTGTCTTCAATCCTGCAAGAAACATAAAATCGAAGATCGTAATAGAAAGTTAACACATATGCAGATACAAAGGAAATATGTCATGCTTACCTTCTTGATATTCATTTAGACATAAAATAAGCATAACCTTACCGTTCCCCTGAGTATTTTCAATATACAAGCCCTCCAACTAATATGCAATTCTGTCATGATATGGATCACAAAAACATGGAAGAATGTAACTAAATCTAGAAAACTTGCCAAAATTATGAGGACCTGACATAACCATCGGCTGAGACCGAAGTGCCTCACAATTATCCATCTGTTCATAAATTTCTTCGCATGGAGGATATGGGAAGAACACGTCATGCCTATGTCCTATATTTTCAATAAGAAACAAAGTAAGCACGACTTTTCCTTTACTCTATTTTTCTTTTAGATATGAATCCTTGAGCCAATTTGCGATCCCATCATAAAACTCAGAAGGAAAATTATAACTTTGATGAACTAGATCTTCCAATGGTAAACAAATCATATGAGGATTCATTATAGAAAGCGAGTTGTTGATACGAGCATTCCCTTTTACAAAATGAATTGGTTGAAACTGTAAAGTATAGTCACGAAAATTTGAACTAACCAATGAATAAATATGGAGTATAGAATCTGTGATTTTCACAAAAATAATATTATAAATCAATTGAATAGAATTGTCTTGTGACATATCTTTCTCCAATGTAAATGAAGAAAGTGAAAGAGCTTTAGATCCACCTTTGTCAATGTTATGTTCAAAATTTATTTCACCAAAACTTGATATATCGAAAGGATCAGATTGTGATGGCAAAGTGTAGAATAAAGTATCATGCACATCAGAATCTGAGAAAATTTTAGGGTATAGAGAGTAAAATGAATCTGAGATAAGCCATTGAAAAGATTCTCTTGAGCTATGATAATTAACCATGATATTTTCAAGACACTCTTCTTCACTTGCCTTGATGCTTTCACTCATTTCTAGTGATACATTCTCAAACATTTCATGATCATTAGGATTTTTAAAGATACTTTCATGGTATGTATTTATTCTTCCTTGTAACCAAGATGTGATTTGTGGATAAGGATTAAACGTTGCTTCTTCAATTTGATGATCTATATCTCTAATCGGTTCTTTTAAAATATTGGAATAGTTAAGGTTATCTTCATCACCTAAGTGTTCTGCAATATTTGAATTTGAGAACTGATTAGAGAAAGAGTTAGAAGAAGACAACCATGCGCTTTGATCCACAGTCAAATTTTCTGCCACTCTAACTACACTAGTAGAAGGTTGAAGATAAAATGATTCCGAAGATAGACTAGTTTACTCACTAATAAAATCATTCTCAATAGGTCCTACCTCTTCTTCTTGTTCAAAATTTTATAATGGATTCATCTCATTCAAATAAAATCCATCTTGCAAGTTGATGTTATGATTTGTATCTATTTCTTCATTTGGAATTGAATCTTGCTGAATGAAAGGGACACGAGCATCAGAAATAAGATTTAGTACGAAAGATAAATCATCAAGACGAAACTTACAAAGAAGATGATTGATCTTTGTTGAAAATTTTTCTGGAGATGAATCATCCTTAATTAGTAGAGCCTTGAATTCTTCACATAATTTTTCGTAATCATAATCGTGGAATGCGTCTAAAAATTCATTGGAAAATTGAAACTAATAAAAAATAGAATAGGATGGAAACGATTCAAGCCAACATTTTATTTGACCTCTGAAAGTGAATGCGAACAATTTGCATAAAAAATTTAAATCAGTAATACCATGTTTGAGACATTTACATGAAAACTTATTAAGATGAGTCTTTGCAGATGTATTCCCTTCATCGTCAAATGCAAGTTTTGACAAGAGAACAATTGTTTTGTTGGGAATATTGGGTAGTAATAAATGGAAATCATGTTCCAACACAGTGATTTGGGCAGGAGACATGAGAAATTAAATACATCCGAAATAAAGACTCCGCCAGGCCAACTTGTCAGTCTGGCCCTCCTTCTAGCGCCATTTATTGACGAAAGAACTTCATAGCTCAAACTGATTATGAGGTGAAAAATGTGCTATAACTCTTATTTTATGATTCTTGTTTGCTATATGTCATGATTACTATTAGGCCACATAATCAACCTCAAATGAATAATCAAATACCTGGTGTTTCATAACTAGAGTCATGATATTTGTTGTGATATAAATTACTTATTATTCGAAATGATTGTTAGTATTTACTCATTATGGAATTTGGTCTCGATATCATCTTTTGAATATTAAGCAAAGGTCTTAATAACATATGTTTTAATAATATGTTTCATGACACCTCTTTCTTTGATCACATATTATAATCTTATCAAAGTACCATGATTCCAAATGTATTGAAGTCATACGATAAGACTTTTTATAACTTGAGTTAATGAAGTTATCACGATTTTGGATATACATCAGCACACTCATGCTCCTGTATGGTCTTTGCAAGTGATGATGCTCATCGAAATTTGAAAATTTGGTAATGGTTTGATTATAGCTTCGTCCACATGAAATATATTAATACTGAGAGCTAATTGGATTTGGACCTTCGTGTTTAAACAACTACGAGAAGTTTGTTTGAATTATATTTTCATGCCACCTTTTGTCTAAACCTTTGGATTTAGACATAATTAAACACTTGGTCATAGTCTGTAGCAGTCCCAACGTGATGACAATAAGTTCGAAGTTAACGCATTCGTGTGTGATGAATGTTTGAATTATACTCTGAAGTTTCAAAACATGTGATGGTCATCCCGATGTGTATGAGTTTCAAATCGAAATGTTCAACAATTCATCCTTTTCCGTCTGTTTATATACGTAGGTTTTATCATTTATGTATATGTTTGATTTGGTGTGGAGTTGTGGTATAGAATATGAAGCTTTGATTATTTTTATTTTATTTAGTTTTCTAAATTAGTTTTGAATATTATTTATTTAGAATAGCTACACTTAGAATATTTAAGTTATTGATACATAATTAATTTAGTGTGAATTGTTATTTTCATTAATTGATTTTGTTGTTTGTTTTAATTTAGTCAATTTTTTTGTTTTTGTTTAAGGATTATTCGATGAATATTTATAACGAAAGATTCAACCAATATATTCCATTCCACTCCTGGCTAGGATAGGTTAGTAATTTTAGTTCCTTTTATTTCGTTTTGATGAATGTAGATCTTTACTAAGTTTAAATGCTTTGTTCTTTTAAGCCATAAATGTTACAAATTCAATTCATATTTTTTTATTTAATTTGATTAAGTTTGGTTTGAATATAAGTTAGAATATTTAAGTAATGTTAGTATATTAAAAATTAGATTTCATCATATCTCATATTGCCTAAGATACAGTTTCCTTTGCTAAACTTTTCGTTTCACAAGACTTTCTAGCAAATCTTGTATTTCTGTACATTTTGTAAACTTTACAATTAAGTGTAAAGTCATCTATTCTAATAGATAATTGTAAATACCAAAAAATTGACAGTTGGTAGGTAACTTTTCCATCATTTATTAGATAGATCTTTTCACTGACCAATAGAGCCGTTAAACCCGTCAGGAATAGTTACCTTAAACAACTTAGGTTACACTTAAAAAACCTCGGACTAGACTACTCCCTTCTAGTTGGCGAGTGGTCAATATCGTCCGTCAACAAGATACATACAAAGATGTTCCTAAAGGTGAAATATTGTAGCTTATTAGAGATGCTCACACCTCCAAGGTTGTAGGACATTTTGATGTAGGGAAGATAGATTCCAACTTGCAGAGGTATGTTTATTTCCCAAGAATACAAGAAGTTGTATCTCAATTTATTAGAGGATGCATACTTTGATGTACCAACAAGCCTAGTAATAGAAAACAATGTTTATACCATCCATTACCTATACCCACTGGACCCTGCAATAACATCTCCATAGATTTTGTGGGTGGTTTTCCAACTAAGAAGGGGCATGAATATTTGTTTGTGGTAGTTGACGAGTTCAACAATGTAATACCCAAGTTTTGAGTCCCCATATTAATAATGTATTTTGTTTATTTGATAAAAGGTCGAAGTGCCTAAATAATTGAAAGGGGTTGGAGTGCCTAGAAAATGTTACACTTTGAACATTGTTAATAATAAAATACATCACTGGCTCCAAGAC
>ML778938.1:58459-85399 GCA_009831015.1 Picea engelmannii
GCCCTAGCTAGTTTATTTCCATTCTGTCTGTAAGCATATTTCAGTCATTTGTTATTAATGAAATGAAGTCTTATTTCCGCTGCATCTCTACGTTTATGTGTATTTCTGTATTTCATTGTGTTCCTACATAAATCCGGATCAATGATGAATATATGTGTGATTTGTACAAATATGGGGATCAATGCCTTTCATGTCTAGGTATTTCAATGAAAAATTAGATTTTCAAGCTTTTAGGATACTAACCAACTCATGTTGTTGTACACTATGAAATTGAGTACCAATATTAAGATTATTTAGTGGATAAATTTCTAAAGATTCAAATATCCAATGTGAAATTTTAACAACAAAAGTAATCATACAGATAAATAAAGTTCATTTTTGTCTTATCAAGACTTAATCTCTTATTGTAGGTTTTCTTCATAAAAAAAAACTCTCTTGTTGTAGGTTTTCTTCATTAGATTACTTAGAATGTAACATACCCCGGCCACCCAGGCCGGGCCGTGCTACCTTGTAGAACCACTCGTTCTAAGTTATGATACTAATTTTGTAGCATACCCAGCCATAGACCTGCTGGGATATGCCCCACATAACTCTTGCATAATATCATACATATAAAACTTAACAAACAATTACATTCTTCTAATACAAAGATTAATGCGGAAATAATAGTAAGCCTACACATACAACATATACAGGAAAAAATCATAAATATCAGACATGTACAAATACACAACATGCAATGAACACATAATTGATACTTATCTTTTTAGAGAAGACCACCAACTACGTGAAGACCTTCCACGAACCTCCCAACCTTAGACCACGCTTCTCATCACTCTCAATAGTAGGTCACCCCCGAGCTGGGACTAAACTCCACTTGGGTAAAGGGATTCCTAGGATAGGCTGGGACTACAGGAAGTTGCAAAGTCAATAGAAAGGATTCCGTCCCAGGAGCTAACTCACACTAACAACCTACAACCTCTCATTCTCCACATGCCTGTCCCAGCCCAGGAAGTTCTCCCCTTCTCTACTCAACAGTCCTTGGGCTGCCCCACTTCCCTTCCAGGGCTTCAACAACATGATAGACAAGAATTCTAAGAGCACTATAGATTTCATTGAGCTCCCTCTGGGAAAATCACTTCCCCAACAACCTCTCACCTGGAGAGATTTTCTTATAGGCATGAAAACCTGCTTCTTCAATCCACGAGCCTGACAACCTGCCTCTTCAAACCCACAGGCCTAACAACCTGCTTCTTCAATCCAACTCCTACGTAAATCGAGTAAGGGTGATGGAAACAACAAAGATCAGGTATAGAAATGATGATGGAAGTAAGCCACACTCATTCAAGAAACTACATTGTCAGCAACAATAGTCCATTAAGGCATGGTACGAGCTCAAGCGATGTACAGGTTCAGTGTGCTTCATAGGAATAGTACCAGATAACTCAAAAATGTTGTCGGTTTCAGAGGTGCGTGAATGGTGCAAAGGTCAACAATGGAGAGAATCACTTAGTGCATGAGTACATGAGTACATGAGTGAATCGAGAGAGAGATCAAAACAAACTATTCTCCCCCACCTATATTTACATGTGCCCTTATTGACACATGGATATCTTGGAGCTCGTTTCTCTCCACTTGGGATTCATTCCCTCTTCCATGAGACTTAGGATAAAACAATTATCCTCACCTTAGTATTTAGGAAATAAAATATAATATTCTCTTGGGGTTAATCCCTCAAGCTTAGCCCTTTTTCCCTAGTCTCTTATCCCTCCCTTTCCCTACCTAGTGGAGCTTAGTCCCCCATTCTCTTTTATCATGGTTGGTCTACATGCAACGATGTATTTATATTAATGATATGCATATTTACATATACAAAAACAAGCTCATTGGCCTTTAGCATCTAGGCTCTCTGGACTAATCATCACATAATCCTCCTAGCTTATAATCACTTGGATCACCTACCTACAAAACATGTTTACAATTCAGCAGGGGTTCATCCTTAGGGTATTCCAATCCCCTCCCCTTATTTATGCACTATCCTCACTACATCTTGTTTACATACTACATCAAGATTTTCCAAAATCTTCAAAAAGATGCGGGTATTCTACCCGCATGGCATCTTCATGCTTCCAAGTTGCATCCTCAAGACCGTACCAGGTCCATTGGACCTTTACAAGCTCTATGGCTCGATTATGGAGCTGCTTGATCTTCCAGTCTAGTATGCACATTGGATGCACTTGAAAAGCACCTTTTTGCTCCGCCTGAATCACATTCTAATTAATAACATGATTAGCATCAGGTATATACTTTTTTAGAAATGATACATGGAATGCATTATGAATACTCATAGCTGCAGATAAAGCAAGCATATAATCTACAAGCCCAATCCTCTCTAGGATTTCAAATGGCCCACAATAACGAGATTCCAACTTTGAACAGTTTCCCAACTTCAGGGAACTTCTGTTGGCCCTCACTTTCAAGTATACATGATCAACATAGATTTTCTGCCTGTCTTGACTAGTATTTAAATTCTTCCTTATTTTTTACATCTGCTTTTCCATTTCCCTGAGAAACTCTAGCCCAACTACTTCTCTATCTGTTGGGTTGTCCCATCTTATTGGTGTGTTACACTTTCTTCCATAAAGTGCCTCAAATGGGCTCATATTCAGACATGCTTGGTACCCATTATTGTAAGAAAACTTTACCAAGTGTAGATAGTCTTCCCATTTTTATGGTTAATCCATCACATACATCCTCAACATATCTTCAATCACTTGGTTCACCCTGTATGTTTTCCCATCAGATTCTAGATGATAAGCTATGCTAAAATTCAGATTTTTTCCAAATCCTTTAAACAATCCGTTCCAGAACTTTGAGGTAAACTTTGGCTCTCTGTCAGATGCGACATAACTGTCTTGGGAATACCATGCAATCGAGCTACTTCCCTCATATAAATATCAGAAACATTGGTTTCCTTGTTAGTAAGCTTCACTGGAATGAAATGGACATCTTTGGTAAGATTTTCCACCACTACCATGATAGAATCATGTTGCTTGCTTGTTCTAAGCAATTTGGTGGTGAAGTCCATTGTCACCACTTTCCACTTCCACTCAGGGATAGGTAATAGATGCAACAACCCAGCTGGGTTTCTATGCTCAACCTTGACCTTTTGACACTCCAGACATTTATCAATGTACTCAACAATTTCCCTCTTCATGCATGGCCAATAGTATTGGATTTTGATTGATGCAATTGTTTTATGATACCTTGGGTGTCCGACATAAGGTACACTATGCATTTCTTTCAAAATAAGACTTCTCAATTCTTTGGAATTGAGTACATAAATTTTGTTCCTGTACATGAGAATTTCATCGATACCCAAATTGTAATATTCAACCTTCTACTGCAAATTACCTTGTTGTAATTTATTTACCATCTCCATGTACTGCAAATATGCTTTTGCAGCCTCAGAAATTATTCCTTTAAGATCAGTTTGATTCATGCTAATGGTTGTAGCATGCAGTTCATGCACTCTCCTATTGAGGGCATCAAGCACTTTGTTCTCTTTTCCTTTGATGTGATTGGTATCAAATTCATACTCACAGAGGCATTCCAACCATCTGCTCTTCCTGGCATTTAAATTTGGCTGATCAAACAAATATTTCAGACCATTATGGTCTGTCCTCAACTCAAATATTTTTCCCATGAGATAGTTCCTCCATTTCTTTAAGGCATGCACTATGGCTTCCAACTCCAAATCAATTTTCTAGATTCAAAACATACCACATATCCATTCTGACTGAGGACTCCACCAAGTTCTTCTTTGCATGCATGTGTGCATACCATGAAATCTTCATTCAGATCAATAGTCCTCAAAATTGGAGCACTGGTTAACAACTACTTCAATTGTTGGAAGGTCCTTTTGTTAGAAAAACAGGACTGTGGAGCAATAAAATAAAACAAATGCAGAAACAAAACACATAAGATACACAATACAATAGAGAGACAAATTTACGTGGTTCACCCAGTGTGGGCTACGTCCACCAGAGAAATTTCTAGGTCCTTCCTTTATTATTATCCAACATATGAAGGGATACAACCTACAACAAAACCTGTTGTAACTTCCTCTTCTTTCTCTCACAGTCTCCTATCTCAGAATACAATATTCACCATCCACAATAGCTGCAATAAATTTCCCTCATAAAAAGAGGGTTGCCTTCTAGGGAAAAAAAACCTAACATAATCTCTATTGTTAGATCTGCAACCTTATAATGAACGGTCCAGATTTACAATGAAATTACAATATACATTTACAAGGCAATTTTTCCTTCATGGGCTTCGCCCCCGAACCCCCATCGGGGGACGCTTCCCCTGAACCCCTGCTGGGGGCCCGCTTGCCCCCATACCCCCCAGCCGGGGGGATAGCCCCCCCGGACCCTGCAGAGGGGGTACCCCCCCTTTGCACTCCCCTGCGTGGAAGAGTGTACATACATCTAGGGTGTAATTACTTCAAGGAGTATAAACACGGCTAAAAGTAAAAGACCTCTGAATCAGGAAGATAATCAGGCTCCACAACCAACACCTTTCACATTCTGTTGTGCATTGAAACTTCACTCCCTTCCTTTGCAAGGAAGTGATCGGGTGAGCAATCCTTGAAAACCCTGCAATGAATCTTTTGTAGTATCTAGCTAGAACCATGAAGGATATGACTTTTGTCACATTCTTAGGTGTTTTCCACCCTTTAATAGCTTCAATATTTTCAGGGTCCACTACTATCCCTTCTTCGGATATGATATGCCCCAAATAATGAATTCGGTTATGATAAAATGAGCACTTTCTCAATTTGGAATATAATTGGTGCTCTCTTAACACTTGTAACACCATCCTCAAGTGATTCTCATGCTCTTCTTCTAACTTGGAATATACAAGGATGTCATCGAAAAAGACAATGACAAACTTGTCTAAGTATTCTCGGAAAACACCATTCATTAAGCACATGAAGACAACTGGTGCATTTGATAATCCAAATGGCACCACTGTGAACTCATAATGACCATACCTTGTTCTGAAAGAAGTCTTGCTGATGTCTTCATCTCTGATTCTTACCTGATGATAACCAGACCTAAGATCAATTTTTGAGAGTACTTTTGCATCCTTCAAATGATCAAATATATCATTGATCCTCGACAAAGGATACTTGTTCTTTACAATTACCTTGTTCAATTGTCTAAAGTCAATAGATAGTCTCAATGTACCATCCTTCTTCTTCACAAATAAAACTAGGGCACCCCAAGGTGACACACTTGGGCCTATATACCCCTTATTCATAAACTCTTCAAGCTAAATTTGCAACTCATTTAGTTCTGGTGTACTCATCTTGTAGGGAGTCTTGGATACTAAAGATGCTATAGGCATCAGATTTATAGAGAAATCAATATCTCTTTTAGGGGGTAATCTTGGTATTTATTTAAACACATCCTCAAGCTCTTTTAGGGATGCATAATCTCCAATATTTGACACCCTATCCTTAGATGTTTCTTCCATATGAGCTGCAAATATTTGACAACCTTTTCTAAAAAAATTATTCAGTTGCGTTGCTGAGATTTCTTAGACAACTATTGTCCTGGGAATTCCTTGGATTGTCCTTAGGTTCCCTTCATCATTCAGGGAAGTAAATGCCTTTTTATGACAATCTAAGACATCATGGTGTTGGTACAACCAATCCATCCAAATTAGGCAGTCATATGAACCTGAAGGAAAGATGTTCAAATCTTCCTTGGTGTTCAACCCATTCATGCCCACTGGACATGACTTAACCCACTCATTAACTTTTCTCTTGGCTCTAGTAGCTAGTTGCACCAACCAAGATTTCCCATGCTTACTTCTCGACAAATGAAATATCTGTTGGCATGTTTTACAGGCAGCGTATGCTTGTCATTGATGGCAAGTACAACAACGATGATGGCTTGAGTACTGGTATAATGTGCTAGGCGGGCACCAAAAGTATTTTGGGAAGACACAACAGAGAAAGCTCGTGAATACTAGAAGATATAGTGCAGAGGTGCACGCAGATTGTAGAGTATGTGTGTTTTTCATTGATGGCAAGGATCATGACCAACAACACAACGATGATCGCATTGCATGTTCAGAAGCTAAATTCCATTTTGGGTATCAGAAACAAAGACTCCATTTCGGAGTTCCAGATACCGGGAGTTGGAGGAGTCAAGAGTCAAGAATCTTCATCACAGGAGTCCCGAAGTGCCGAAATGCGAAACGCCAAAAATCCCGAAATAGGCACATCAACTGGAGTTTCGGATACCGGGAGTTGGAGGAGTCAAGAGTCGAGAATCTTCATCATAGGAGTTCTGAAGTGCCGAAATGTGAAACGCTGAAAATCCCGAAATAGGCACATCAACTGGAGTTTTGGATACCGCGAGTTCAAGGAGTCAAGAGTCGAGACTCTTCATCACAGTAGTCCCGAAGTGCCGAAATGCAAAACACCGAAAATCCTAAAAAAGGCACATCAACTGGAGTTTTAGATACTGGAAGTTGGAGGAGTAAAGAGTCAAGACTCTTCATCACAGGAGTCACGAAGTGCCAAAATGAAAAACGCCAAAAAACTTGAAACAGGCACATCGATCAGAGTTTCGGATACTAGGAGTTGGAGGAGTCAAGAGTCAAGATTCTTCATCACAGGAGTCCCGAAGTGCCGAAATGCGAAATTGCGAAAGCACTGAATGGATAAGGGCTTGGTCACCGTCGGTGGTCACATCGTCAAAGAGTTGTAGAGAAGATCTCAAAGAGACAAGCTCCATTTCAGAGGTTGGGACATGGAGATTCGAGACAACTCATCACAGAATCCCCGAAACGTGAAATGTGAAATGCGTGTTTAGAATTGGCCCCTGGTCATAACCTATGGTCACATCGATGAAGGCTCAAGGGAGGAGGTAGAACGAAGCTAATATCCATTTCGGAGATCACAACTTGGAGAGACAAGATGCCTCACCATGGGAATGCCGAAATGCCGAAATTCTGAATTGTGAAATGGTGAAATAAGTGCGAGACCCATCATTTATGATCCAACGGTGCAGGTTAATCGGGAATATGATCGAAGGGCTACTATTGCTCTTCACAGTTAATCGATTAGTGGTGATTCAGTTGCTGATGTGGTGTTTGGAGGTTCAGAGTGTAACTGCTAGAAATGATTGATTGTTTCTGCCAAAGGACTGGAAGAGACTTCAGGGTGATCGCCAGAGAAGATGAAGAGTCTCAAGGCATCTGCCAGTGGAATGAAGACTGTTCATGAGGCGATTGACATATGGAAGAGTGTTGAAGCCTGTAACTGCAACAGAGAGGATGAGCTCGACTGTGATAGAGAAGACGAAGAGTCTAGACTTCTAGACAGGTTAAGGAATCTCAACATAACACCCAATGATGATGGACACATGGGTTTAACAGCCAGAGAAGATGAAGAGTTGCAATGATGATCAGGAAGAGCACTCGACATGAAGAGCATGTAGAAGCATTGCACATATGGTATGCACAAGGTGCACAAAGACTATAATAATGCAGAACAAAGAAGATATGGGTGCTTCTGTAGAGAGGAATTACACACGGGGAAATGGCATGCTGTGGGAAGGAGCTGAAATACATAGAAGAGGCGTAATTCAGAGAATCAAAATAAGACGCATAGCATAAAGCACAACAGAAGCAAAGAACAAAGATGCATAGCTGAGACAATAAAGGAAGGCTGAGGTGCACTTGTAGAGAAGAGAAGAAGATCATAAAGCAGAAGAATATGCAGGCAAAGAGACATTGATACAAGAGAGCAGAGCAGTGTAACAGAACAATGATGAGACTAGTAAGGCATTGATGAAAATTATATCACTGTAATAAGTTTTAGTAGCAAAGATTTATATTTCAGGGTGGTAGGGAGGTGCTAGGGAGGATTGTTGTCCTCAGAGGTTCAAGTGGGTGCTTGAACATAGGGAGTTGTAGCTTCCATCTGGTTGCAGCCAGAGAAACCAGGGTGGTAGGGTGGTGCAAGGGAGAACTGTTGTTCTCTATTATACAGGTTGGTGCCTGTGTGACTGGAAGTTGGTGCTATAACACCAGGGAGTTGGTACTTCCTTCTAGTGGGAGCTAGAGAAACCAGGGAGTTGGTGCTTCCTTCTAGTGGGTGCTAGAGAAATCAGGGAGTTGGTGATTCCTTCTAGTAGGCACTAAAGAAAATAGAGATTTGGTGCTCTCAGCAAGTTGCAGCTTGCAAAATAGAGGTTGTAGCCTCATTATGAGTTGGTGCTCATAAGCATGATAATGTACAAAATGTAAAGATTACTTATCATATAAACAAGAAGAGGTTTTTACCCTTTATGGGTTTCCTCAGGAAATATCTGTCTCTGTATATTTCATATGTGTGAATGATGTTGAATGTTCTATTTTTTACTTCCTTGCATTATTGTGATTGTCATTCAGTGCTCTGCAAAGATTTTAAAATAAGCATAATTGTTTAAGCTCGGCAACAACTGATTCACCCACCCCCCTCTCAGTTGTGCAACAATTGGTATCAGATCCGGCCCCTTTTATATAAGGGTAGATCCTAGAGCTTAAACATGTCAAGCCATGAAGGAAATTCAACCAATAAGGCTCCTCTGTTCAATGGAATAAACTTTGCCTTCTGGAAAGTTAGAATGAGAACCTACATAATGGCTTTAGGTGCAGATGTCTAGGATGTGGTAGATACTGGTTATGTAAAGCCAGTTGTACTAGCTAATAAGGATGACAAGCTAGAATTTAGCTTCAATGCTAAGGATATGAATGCTATCTTGAGTGGGCTTGCAGAAGCAAAATTCGTAAAAGTTATGCACCTAGGAACTACCAAAGAAATGTGGGACAAACTCATTAGCAGTTATGAAGGTAATGAGAAGGTAAAGGATGCCAAGCTTCAAACCTACAGAGTATAGTTTGAATAGCTAAAGATGAAAGAAGATGAAACTGTTGGAAAACACTTTCTGAGAGTTGAAGAACTGGTAAATGCAATGAAATCACTTGGTGAAAAAATTGAGGAACCTTCTTTAGTTCAAAAATTTTTGAGATCTCTACCAGATAGGTTCAACCCGAAGGTCTCTGCTATAGAAGAACTTAATGATCTAAAAAACTTGGAGTTTGATCAACTTCTAGGAACATTGACTGCATATGAAATGAGAATAGTTAAAGATAAACCCACCTCTAGAGAAGCATCATTTAAGGCAGACAACAATGAGGATTCTGAGCCTGATGAAATTGAAGAAAAATTTGTGAAGAGACTGAAGAAGGGATCAGGAAAATACAAACGTAAACTACCTTTCAAATGTTTCAACTCTGGTAAGATAGTTCATTTTGCAAATAAATGTCCTAACAAAAGAAATGATCAGACATGTGATGATGAGGAGAAGCACAAACACACAAATTTCTTTAAAGAGAATAATTTTAATAAGAAAAGTCTTTGTGTAAACAATGATGATGATCCTTCAGATGATGAAGACAATGACTCCTCTATTGAAGATAAACTAAATAAATTCATACTTATGGCCAAAGAGGACTATGATAATAAAATCATGGGAAGTGAGGCTAATGAAGAAGAAGTTGTGGTTGATATGGAAGGAGAACTGATTAGTGCACTGGAAGAGATTGACAGACTCAAAATTAAGAACATAAAGCAAAAACAATTGCTGATATAGTTTGAGAAAGACAATAAACAACCTGATGAAGACTTTGCCCTGCTAAAAGTGGAATTAGAGGAGGCAAAGAAAATCGAGGACATTCTGAAACAACAGTTATCAGAAAAGAAGGCAAGATGTAAAGCTCTGGAAGAAGAAGTAGTGAAAACTAGGAAAGATTTGGAGAGGTTTCAAGCCTTGTATCATCATAATCTATCAAGTATCAAAGCCTCAGAAGAATTAGCCACCATTCTAAATTAGCAAAGGAATCCAAATCTGAAAACTGGTTTGGGTTATGAAGAGGGATCGAGTAGTGGTCAGCCAAGAAACAAAGAACCTATCAAGTTTGTCAAATCCTCAAACATTGACAACAGTCACTCTACAGAAACAAAGAAAGAAAATCAGTCACCAAGTAGGAATGAAAGAAAAAGTACCAAAACCAAATCTATAGATCAGAGAAATTATCGGCATGAAAGAAATCGACCTCCTCAAAGAAGAAATTTTTTTTCCAAGTACCAACATTTTTTCTATGGATATTGTTTCTTTTGTTCTAACTTTGTTCATAAAGATGTAAACTGTTCTTTAAAATTAAATTATGAGCAATCAAGACATTCAAGGTATAGATATCTGCCACAACAAAGAATGAGACAACCAAGTAACAAACCACCACAGACTGCAAATCACTTGATGGATGGGAAAAGGACACAGGTTAAGCATAGCAATCGTTATGATCCTTTATTCGACGAACCATAATGTTACATCTGTCATAACTATGGACATAAATTTGTCGACTGTCGCTTAAGGAACTATGAACCAGATTTGAATTCCCCTGCTGAAAATGTCAAGGTTTGGAAGAAGAAAGAAAGTGACAAGTGTGGATTAGTGTTGTTGTCTCAAAGACAAATGAACCCTTGGTATATAGACAGTGGATGCTCCAAACATATGACGGGAGACAAAGGTAAGTTTCTATCTCTAAGTGAAAGCAAGTCAAGAAACGTAACCTTTGGAAATGATGCTCCAGGTAAAATAAAGGGTAAAGGGATGGTCAGTTTAAGTAATGGAAAAGGAAAAGCCCAAGATGTTCTGCTTATAGATGGGCCGAAACATGATCTGCTCAGTGTAAGTCAAATGTGTGACAGAGGATGTGAAGTGGTGTTCACGTCCAAGGACTACAAGATAAAGTATGTAAACTCAGGACAAGTGGTGGCCAAAGGCATAAGGCCAGAAAATAATGTATATGTGCTGAAAGAAGATAGAGAAGAGTGTCATCTAAGCAAACATGATGAAAGTTGGTTATGGCATAAGAGACTTGGACATCTAAACTTTGACCACCTAATCAAGCTCAAAAATCTTGAGGCAGTAAAAGATCTTCCGAGAATATCAAAGCCCTAAGATTCTATGTGTAAACCTTGCCAAGTAGGAAAGCTAACCAGGACACAGTTTAAGACCAAGAGCTCTACTTCAACAGAGAAACCACTCCAACTAGTTCATATGGATTTATGTGGACCATCAAGATAGGAAGGCACATGGAAAGAAAACTACTTCATGCTAATTATTGATGATTACTCCAGAATTACTTGGGTTTCCTTTCTCAAGGAAAAAGCTGAAGCATTTGAGAAGTTTAAAAAATTTAAGGCTTTAACTAAGAATCAAACATGCAAGAGGTTAAAGGCACTAATATCAGACAGAGGAGGAGAATTTATTTCAAGTGATTACAAGGAATTCTGTGATAAGCATGGGATCAAGAGAGAATACACAATCCCAAGAACTCCATAACAAAATGGAGTAGTTGAGAGGAAAAATAGAACAGTGCAACAAATGGCCAGGTCAATGATGAATGAGAAGAACATTAGTCAAACCTACTGGGTAGAAGCAATACACACAGTAGTCCATGTTCTTAACAAATCCCACCTCAGACCACAAAGTGACAAGACACCTTATGAACTGTGGTATGGGAGACCTGATTCAATCAACACTTCAAAGTCTTTGGGAGTAAATGTTACATAAAAAATAATGATGAGAACCTTGGAAAATATGATGACAGGGCTGATGAAGGTATCTTCTTAGGGTATGATACAAAAAGTAAAGGATACATATGCTATAATAAGAGGCTGCATAAAATGGTTGATTGTATTGACATAAAAGTTGATGAAGGAATCCCAGCAAGAGAAGTGTACAATAATGAATCTTCTACAGAGGACACAGCTAAAGCTGAAGATGAATAGGTCTAAGAATAAAAAAATGAAGACTCTGAATCATATGAAGACACAAATACTCAGATAGACTCAAATCAGCAAACAACTTCAAATTCCTCCTCCAGAATCACTCAAAAGAATCATCCTGCAAGTCAGATAATTGGTGAAAAAGACAAAGGTGTACAAACCAGGAGAAAGATAATAAAAAACACTGAACAGTCACATATAGCTTTCATATCCATGCTGGAACCCAAGAATTTTAATGAAGCTAGCAAAGATGACCATTAGGTTAAATCAATGAATGTTGATCTTGATTAGATTGAGAAAAACAATACGTGGGAGATGGTTCATAGACCTGAAGGTAAAAATATCATTGGTTCCAAATGGATCTTTAAGAATAAGTTGAATGAGCAGGGACAAGTTATCAGGAACAAAGCAAGATTGGTCTGTAAAGGCTATGCTCAAATAGAAGGACTGGATTTTGATGAAACATTTGTGTCCGTAACAAGATTAGAAGCTATCAGAATATTTCTTGCCTATGCTTGTCATAAAAGGTTTAAAGTCTATCAAATGGATGTCAAGTCAGCTTTTCTAAATGGAGACTTAAATGAAGAAGTCTATATGGAACAACCGGAGGGTTTTGAACTGTTTGATAACCCTGACTTAGTATGCAAGCTGAAGAAAGATTTATATGGGTTAAAAAAATCCCCTCATGCCTGGTATCACAGACTGGATACGTATCTCAAAGACAAAGGGTTCAAGAGAGGAACAGTTGACAACAATCTATATACCAAAATAGAGGATAATGATTTTCTTATCGTGTTGGTCTATGTAGATGACATCATCTTTGGATGTAATAAGGATTCATTGGTACAATGGTTTGCTTCTGCCATGGAGTCTGAGTTTGAAATGTCTATGATAGGTGAACTTTCATTTTTTCTTGGTCTGCAAATTACTCAGAGGTCTGAAGGGATGTTCATTTCTCAAGAAAAGTGTCTAAGAGAAATGTTGAAAAGGTTTCAAATGGAAGATTCTAAACCCGTGGGCACACCTATGGTTACTGGATGCAAATTAAACAAGGATGATGACTCACCTGATGTTGATCAAAGTTCATATAGGTCAATGATAGGCAGCCTGTTGTACATCATAACATCTAGCCTAGACATAATGCATGCTATTGGAATGGTAGGAAGATATTAGTCTGCACCTAAACAGAGTCATTTGCTAGTTGTCAAAAGGATATTTAGATATTTGAAAGAAACAATGAACTATGGCCTATGGTATCCTAAGAATCAGAATTTTCAATTATCAGTCTACTCAGATGCTGATTGGGATAACTGCATGGATGAAAGGAAAAGCACGAGTGGAGGTGCGTTCTTCTTAGGAGATTCTCTAGTAGCACAGTTGAGTAAAAAGCAAGGTTCCATTTCTTTATCAACTACAGAGGCAGAGTACATTGTTGATTCTACCTATTGCACTCAGGTATTATGGATGATTCAGACACTTGCAGACTTGGAGGTAAAATACGCTGCACCGATCCCAATTCATTGTGATAACACTAGTGCCATCAGTGTGTCCAAGAATCCTATATTCCACTCCAAGACCAAGCATATTCCCATAAAATACCATTTTCTGAGAGAGCAGGTCACCAATCAGATTGTTCAAGTTCATTACATTCCAACCACAGAACAAATTGCAGACATCTTTACTAAACCCCTAGCCAAGACACCATTTGAATATCTCCGACAGAAGCTGGTTGTCATCCCGTCTCACACCTAAGAGAGGCCATCCTGTTAGGGGGAGGTTGTATTGATTGAATATTTGATACCTCCGAAAAATATTGCAACAACTTAGGGGGAGCATGTTTTCTTTGACATTGATGTCAAAGGGGGAGAAAAGAACAGGTCTGGGTGCCTTTTTTGCCATCAATGCCAAAGGGGGAGATTGTTGGCATGTTTTATAGGCAGAGTATGCTTGTCATTGATGGAAAGTACAACAATGATGATGGCTTGAGTACAGGTATAATGTGCCAAGTGGGTACCGGAAGTATTTTGGGAAGACACAATAGAGAAAGCTCGTGAAGACCAGAAGAGATAGTGCAGAGGTGCACGCAGAGTGCAGAGTATGTGTGTTTGTCATTGATGGCAAAGATCAAGACCAACAACACAGCGATGATCGCATGACAAGATCATAAGCTAAATTCCATTTCAGGTATCAGAAACAAAGACTCCATTTCGGAGTTCCGGATACTGGGAGTTGGAGGAGTCAAGAGTCAAGACTCTTCATCACAGGAGTCCCGAAGTGCCAAAATACGAAACGTCGAAAATCCTGAAACAAGCACATCAATCGGAGTTTCAGATACCGCAAGTTGGAGGAGTCAAGAGTCGAAACTCTTCATCACAGGAGTTCCAAAGTGCCGAAATGTGAAACACCGAAAAATCCCGAAATAGGCACATCAACTAGAGTTTCGGATACTAGGAGTTGGATGAGTCAAGAGTTGAGACTCTTAATTACGAGAGTCCCAAAGTGCCGAAATGCGAAATGTCGAAAATCCCGAAACATGCACATCAACTAGAGTTTTGGATACCGGAAGTTGGAGGAGTCAAGAGTGGAGACTCTTCATCACAGGAGTCTCGAAGTGCCAAAATGCGAAATGCCGAAAATATCGAAACATGCACATTGACTGGAGTTTCGAATACCGGGAGTTGGAGGAGTAAAGAGTTGAGACTCTTCATCATAGGAGTCCCGAAGTGCTGAAATGTGAAATTGTGAAAGCGCTGAATGGATAAGCGCTTGGTCACTACCAGTGGTCACATCATCGAAGAGCTGTAGAGAAGAACTCGAAGAGACAAGCTCCATTTTGGAGGTTGGGACATGGAGAGTCGAGACGACTCATCACAGAATCCCCAAAACGCGAAATGAAAAATGCGTGTTCAGAATTGGCCCCTAGTCATAACCTATGGTCACATCGACGAAGGCTCAAGGGAGGAGGTAGCATGAAGCTAATCTCCATTTCGGAGATTGTGACTTAGAGAGACGAGATGCCTCACCACAGGAATGTCGAAATGCCGAAATGTCGAATTGCGAAATGGCGAAATAAGCGCGAGACCCATCATTTATGATCCAACGGTGTAGGTTATTCGAGAATATGATTGAATGGCTACTGTTTCTCTTCACAGTTAATCGATCAATGGTGATTCAGTTGATGATGTGGTTTTTGGAGGTTCAGAGTGTAACTGCTAGAAACGACTGATTGTTTCTGCCAGAGGACTGGAAGAGACTTTAAGAGAAGATGAAGAGTCTCAAGGCATCTGCCAGTGGAATGAAGACTGTTCAGGAGGTGATTTACAGATGGAATTGTGTTGAAGCCTGTAACTGCAACAGAGAGGATGAGATCGACTGTGACAGAGAAGACGAAGAGTCTAGACTACTAGACAGGCTAAGGAATCTCAACATAACACCCAGTGATGATGGACACATGTGTTTAACAGCTAGAGAAGATGAAGAGTTGCAATGATGATCAGGCAGAGCACTCGACATGAAGAGCATGCAGAAGCATTGTGCATATGGTATGCACAAGGTGCACAAAGACTATAAGAATTTAGAACAAAGAAGAGATGGGTGCTACTGTAGAGAGGAATTACACACGGGGAAATGGCATGTTGTGGGCAGGAGCTAAAATACACAGAAGAGGCGTAATTCAGAGAATCAAAATAAGATGCAGAGCATAAACCATAGTAGAAGCAAAGAACATAGATGCATAGCTGAGACAGTAAAGGAAGGCTGAGGTGCACTTGTAGAGAATAGAGGAATATCAGAAAGTAGAAGAAGATGTAGGCAGAGAGACACTGACACAAGAGAGCAGAGCAATGTAGCAGAACAGTGATGAGATTGGTAAGGCATTGATGAACATTATATCACTATAATAAGCTTCAATAGCAAAGATTTATATTTCAGGGTGGTAGGGAGGTGCTAGGGAGGACTGTTGTCCTCATAGGTTCAAGTGGGTGCTTGAACACAGGGAGTTGTAGCTTCCATCTGGTTGCAACCAGAGAAACCAGGGTGGCAGGGTGGTGCAAGGGAGAACTGTTGTTCTCTGTTATATAAGTTGGTGCCTGTGTGACTGGAAGTTGGTGCTTCCATCCAGTTAGTGCTAGAACACTAGGGAGTTGGTACTTCCTTCTAGTGGGAGCTAGAGAAACCAGGGAGTTGGTGCTTCCTTCTAGTGGGTGCTAGAGAAACCAGGGAGTTGGTGCTTCCTTCTAGTAGGCACTAGAGAAAACAGAGAGTTTGTGCTCTTAGCAAGTTACAGCTTGCAAAAAAGAGGTTGTAGCCTCATTATGAGTTGGTGCTCATAAGTATGATAATGTATATAATGTAAAGATTACTTATCATATAAAGAAGAAGAGGTTTTTACCCTTTATGGGTTTCCTCAGGAAATATCTGTCTCTGTATATTTCATATGTGTGAATGATGCTCAATGTTCTATTGCTTACTTCCTTGCATTATTGTGATTGTCATTCAGTGCTCTATAAAGAGTTTAAAATAAGCATAATTCTTTAATCTCGGTAACAACTGATTCACCCCCTCCCCCCCTCAGTTGTGCAACAATATCTCCACCACCTTAGGATATATATAACTATTACTAGCTCCTGGATCAATTAAAATAGTAAAGGCATGGTTGTTGATCATACCTTCCACTTCAATCATGTTTGATTGAAACTCTGCTTTCTTGTTGTCCAGGGATGCATAGATCCTTGGTACATTTCTTCCCATGTCTTCCACTATTTCATCTTGCTGTACATTGTGGAAAAATCTCACCTAGTCACTTATGTGTGGAAAATCTCTATACATATGGTCTCCTTTGCAACCCCAACATTGAATAGGTGGTTTCCTTGGCCTTTTCCCAACTGTCTCAATCACTCTGGTCTCTCTAAAAGACAGTTGTCCTTGAGGAATATTTATGAAGACCTGTGGCTTGTTCCCCTTCTTCCTCTGTTCCATCTTGAATTTCTTCTTGTCTTCCCAATATTTTTAAAATTTTGAATTTCCTTTAGGCTGATCATATAAGAATTTATCTCGCCTTGTAGACTCCTCCAAAGTTTTAGGATCATCATATTGATTCTTATCACTAATGAAAGATGGAAGCCCACTCAAATATCTCTGAATATTTACTGTCTCATCCTTGATGAAGGAGGCATACTTCAATAGTTACAAAAACCTTCTTTCATACTCATCAATGGTCATACTTCCCGTCTTGAGTTCAAATAACTCTTTCATTTTCTTGTCATAGTATCTCTTATTCAAGTATTTCTTTTGAAAATACTTCTTGAATTCCTTCCAAGTAACATTTTTCTCTTTGATGTACTGCACCTGCACAAGATGATCCCACGACATGGATTCCTTTCCCTTAAGATGGTAAATATCAATTCTTCATTCTTCATGAGAGGAATAATTATGTAATTGGAAATATTTCCTCATGCCTAGCAGCCATGTCTCAGCATATTCATCCTTCTTGTGCTCACCTTCAAACGTAGGAGGTTTTATCTTGTTCATTTTTGCACGCAGTTCATCCATCCCATACCTCTTATGATGCTTCTTGATTGAGGATGGACTTGAGATGTTGTGTGCTCTCCTATTGGAATGATTTTGTGAGTAATGATGATGTCTACTAATACTCCTTGATATTCCTTTCTTCTCAGGAGACCTATGGCTTCCTGATTTGCTTGAGCCATTCTCCTTATCCAATTTATTTTCAATTCTCTCCAGGCTCTGCATTAACTTCATGTTGAAGTCTTCCTATTTCTCCTTGGATTTCATAATACTTTCATTATCAACTTTATGACTTTGGACATCTTTCTGCAATTTTCTAATGGCCTCTACCATAATCAT
The DNA here is from genome assembly GCA_009831015.1 of Picea engelmannii. NCBI lineage: Eukaryota > Viridiplantae > Streptophyta > Pinopsida > Pinales > Pinaceae > Picea > Picea engelmannii. The sequence goes on from ML778938.1 coordinate 76,245, forward strand.
GTTTTCATCCTTTCCTTCTCCATGTCCATTGGAGTTTGTTCCTTCCATACCCAAATGGAAATACATTCCTCTGATCTCATCTTCCTGGATGTAAGCCCCTGTGTATCATCCATCTCTCTACACTCTGTGTTGATCCTGATATGATCTAGTTGTTGTTAAATATACAAAATGTGTAGCCAACAAAACTTTGTCAAGCTATCCGTGTCAACAATTTAATAAAATTATGAATAATCCTGGTTCAATAATACATCATACTTGTTTCTTCTGATTTCCTGATAAAATTTTTGTTCAAATCAATTTCTGTGTGAAAATTTATGTTCTACTGTCCAAGATCTTTCCAATGACTACTCCCTTTCTCAATTCCAAGTCTTGAGTAGAAAGTTATGGATATTTGAACAATTGTCCTTTCTGGAAGGTAATCTCTATACAATTGTTCTTCTTTTTCAGAGCTAAATTGGCTCTTGGACTCATGCTAGATACTCTCGTAAAGTGCACATTCCTTATTTACATCTTTAGGTCTAGGTCTAAACAACTCAGAATCTAACATATTCCTTCTTCTAGCCTCCTTCTTTCTTTGAAAACATCAATTCGGGTACTAGCCCCCTTTATTGAAGTCGCATCGGACCAAGGCTATGACCAAGCACTTAGCTAATGTGCGCTTATACGAATATTTGAGGCTTGGGGGATCTAGAAATTTGGGCTTCAGGGATTTCTCCTCCATCACACTTCATTTTCCCCGCATGTTGAACGTTGAATGTCGAATCGACAAAATTCTCCAGAACTTCGCGCTTTAGAGCTTCGACACTTCAAGCTTCGAGGGTTTCTCCTCCATCACACTTCATTTTACCCGAATGTTGAACCAATGAAGTTCTCCAGAGCTTCACGCTTTGGAGCTTCGTGCTTTGAAGCTTCGACACTTCGGGCTTCAGAGGATTTCACAACTCCTTCAAACATTTCCTCCGAACACCGAATTTATAATCTTTCGAAACTTTCGGGGTTAACTTAATTATGTTGTCATCATTATGGTGGTGACACATGGCACCACTGATGAGTGACATGTGTCAAGTCACAATTGGTACATAAGGCCTATCAAAGGTACAAAATAAAGCGACACGTGGTAGGCTTAGAATAAGTCCACGTCACCCTAGGAGACATTATCATGCCACGTCACATTGGCACTTTGAAACTTCGATACTTCGGGCTTCGAAATTTTTTACATCCACAAAATGTTAACTATCGAATGCCAAACTGCCGAACAATTTCTTCCCAAAGCTTCAGGCCTTCGGGCTCCAAGACTTCGAAGATTTCTTCTCAGTACCACACCACACATCTCTTGAACGTCGAATTTTCGAACAGGTCCACGTCACCTTAGGTGACGCCATCTTTCCGCGTCACTTCGACGCTTTGAGACTTCGAGACTTCGAGCTTCAGAAGATCTCACACCAACACACTTTATAACTCTTGAACTGCCAAACACTAAAATATCAAACCGACTGATATGTGGACACGTATCTTCAATAATGGATGGTCCAGATTGGTTCTAGACTTTGGGACTTTGTAGAAACTCTACTTCGCACCATCTCAAACAAATTTCCCCGAACACACAACCGTCGAACCACTTGGGGAGTCCAATGGTCCACCTTCTCTTAAATGATCTATGATTGAGATTCACTATGAGACTTCGGAGCTTCAGGCTTCATAGGATTTTGCTGCTGAACACTAACCCACCTCCAAACTGTCGGACGTCGAGATTCTGAACAAGATAATATGTGGACACATGTCTTCGATTAAGGAATGGTCCAGATTAGTTTGGGACTTCAGGGAACTCTTCCATCCACGCAACCACAAATTTTTTTTGCAGAGTTCCAAACTGCTGAAATGCTCAAGGATCCAACGATACGCCTTCTCCCAAATGATCTATGGTGTAGATCCACTTTGGGACTTCATAGTTTTGGGGCTTTTGCCTCCCTTCTGTCAAATACATAAAATTTTCAAAGCAACGAAGTCTGAAGGACTTGAAGATTAACCGCCACACTCCTTTATGAGATATGATGGTTGTGAAGGATTTGGCTTCTCCTGAACAAATTCGACATCCCAAATATAAACTTTATGGCCCCAAAACCATGATTACTACGGTTTCTTTTCTCTTCTAGCTTTCTTTTCTCTTCTGTGATTTCATACATAGTTAAGGTGTGCTATCAAATGGCACTCATGGACATTCTGAAACTCCTATTTTGTCCATTTCGATAACAATTCCTTCTGAAACATTTGCTTCAATTTCCACTTACACGACCCATCTAAGCTCAGTGTTGAAAACATGGATGTGATACCACATTGTAACATCCCTTGGCCACCTAGGTCAGGCTGTGATACCTCATAGAACCACTCGTTCTAAGTAATGATACTAATTTTGTAGGATACCCAACCATAGACCTACTGGGATATGCCCCACATAACTCTTGTGAAATGTCATACATATAAAACTTAATAGAAAATTACATTATGCTAATACACAGATTAATGCGGAAATAACAGTAAGCCTATACATACAACATATACATGAAAAACTCATAAATATCAGACATGTACAAATACACAACATGCAATGAACACATAATTGATAGTTATCTTTTTAGAGAAGACCACCAACTGTGTGCAGACCTTCCTCGTGCCTCCCAGCCTTAGACCACGTTGCTCATCACTCTCAGTAGTAGGTCACCCCTGAGCTGGGACTAAAATCCACCCTGGTGAAGGGATTCCTAGGCTATGCTAAGACTATAGGAAGTTGCACAGTCAACAGGAAGGATTCCATCCCAGGAGCCAACTCACACTAACATCCTACAACCTCTCATTCCCCACATTCCTATCTCACTCCAGAAAGTGTGCCCCTTCTCTGCTCAACAGTCCTTCGATTGCCCCACTTCTCTTCTAGGGCTTCAACAACAGGCCGAAAAAATAATTCTCATATCATTATAGCTTTCATTGAGCTCCCTATGGGAAAATCACTTCCCCAACAACCTATATCACCTGGAGAGAGTTTCTTATAGGCTCAACAACCTACTTCTTCAATCCATGGGCCTGACAACCTACCTCTTCAAACCCACGGGCCTGACAACCTTCTTCTTTAGTCCACGGGCCTGAAAACCCACCTCTTCAAACCCACGGGCCTGGCAACCTGCTTCTTCAATCTAGCTCCTAAGTCAATCGAGTAAGGGTGATGGAAACAACAAATCTTGGGTATAGAATAGATGATGGCAGCAAGCCATGCTCCATCAAGGAACTGCATTGGTAGAAACAACAGTTCGTTAAGGCATGTTACAGGATCAGGTGAAGTACAAGTGCACTATGATTCACATGAAAAGTAACCGATAACTCAAAAATGATGCCGGTTTCAGAGGTGCGTGAATGTTGCAGAGGTAAATTATGGAGGGGATGTCTTAGTGCGTGAGTGAGTGAGTGAATGGAGAAAGAGATGCAAAACAAACTATTTTTCCCCACCTATATTTGCATGTGCCCTGATTGACACATGGCTCTTCTAGATATCGTTTCTCTCCACTTGGTATTCATTCCCTCTTCCATTTGACTTAGGATAAAACAATTATCCTCACTTTAGTATTTACGAAATAAAATATAATATTCTCTTGGGGTTAAGCCCTAAAGATTATCCCTTTTTCCCTAGTCTCTTAGCCCTCCCTTTCCCTGCCTAGTGGAGCTTAGTCCCCCATTCTCTTTTATCGTGGTCGGTCTACATGCAACGATGTATTTATATTAATGATATGAGTATTTACATATAAAAAAATAGGCTCACTAGCCTTTAGCATCTAGGCTCTCTGGACTAATAATCACATAAGCTTCCTAGCTTATAATCACTTGGCTCACCAGCCTACAAAACATGTTTACAATTCAAAAGGGGATCGACCTTGGGGTATTACATAGAATGCTCTTGAATTTTCACCCTTGAAGGATATATATTTTGTATGTAATTTTAGATTACTGTATCCTCATTGGATTCTTTTAAATCTAATTTTTTGTTAATGGTAAGAATCATATGAACATATGTCTTATAGGATACTTAATAATATTCTTGATATGCCCATAAAAGGTTCTTTTGAATCAAGGAATGGCTTGGCAGGAGAATATAAAATGATATTTTTGCTAATGGTTCCATTGGAAGTTGTCATATCCCTTGACCTACAATTGATATAAGCATCAATTGTGGCTAGCCAAGGCCTAAATAATATCAAGGGATATTCACTCAAACAAGAATTTGTTTGTAGCATCATAAAATCACTAAGACATTATCAAGAGTCAATGGAAAATATAATATCTTCTAACTTCCCTTGTAGTTTCACTATGGACATATTTGGTGCTTCTCTCAATGTCAATTGTAAAACGAAATTTACCATTTCCTCTTTGGTCATAATGTTGATGGTTTCTATTAATTCAGTTAGAACATTTTGAATCATTGTTATTCCTATGTGGAAATTTACCACAAGAATCCCCAGGTCATCAAATTTAGAAGTAAAAATATTTCCAAGAATAAGGTTAGAAAGTTGGCTCACTACCTATATAGTTTGAGGTTTTTTTTTTCTTCCTACCCGATTTCTTAAGGAAACGTTATCTATTTGATTTACTATAGATAAGCACATCCTTAATAGATCGAGATAAATAAATCAGAACACATAGGTTTTCTAATTCTTGTAAAAGGTCAAATTCAAGTTGAAGAGGGGTTTATCTATTCAAACATATAAGGATAGGGTGGAACTCTTGGTATTGTCTTTGGGAAAGAAGAAATTGGATTTTAATTTGATAAATTGATGGAATAATTTTGTGATTTTTCATGAGTATCTTATTCAACAACCATGGGTGGTGTTGCATTTTCCCTTATTCTTCTTAAGTGAAGGTTATTAATGAATATTTAAGAAAAATTACAATCTCATTATTATATGATAGTTGATCTTGTACAGAAAAAATCCATTCATGTTAACACACACAACACGAGGCTATGGATGCAAGACCACCGAAGGAAACACACACACTATTAAAAGGAGGAAAGATGACAGTGGAGTCGCCACTTAGTTTTAGGGCCAAATTGAGAAACATTGGGGTAAGAAAAAAGAAGGTGAAAAAGAGAGGGAGGGCCATTAGATTAATTGTTATCTTGTTACTATTAATTTATGGATTTATATGATTAGGGTACTTCACTTAGGTTCTGTTACCCCCTCCCACCTAGGGGTAACTAGAGGAGATCATGTCTCATGGCCCACAATGAAGACAATGATCCCGATGATCATGATGATCAACATGTCCACAAAGATCATCCCAACAACCCCCTTAAATGATTCTTCCTATTTAACATGACTCCACTCAATCAACAAGGCTCATTGGGAGATGATGTTCTGACACATTATGAGGTACATTAGTACTTGTTTCATATAACATTTCATATTTAATACATTGGGAATTGTTGGCCCTTGGTTATGGAAGGAAGTGAAGAACGAGGAAGAAAAGGTAAAAAACGAGCTTTGCGAGAGACACAGTGACTATCATTGGGTCGAAGTGAGTAAAAGAACAGAAAAGATGGAGCGAAGTGCTGAAAAGAAAGCCGTTGGATGAGGAGATCTTGGAGACAACATTGACAAATATTTGCAGTGTGAATAGGGATGACTGGGATTTAAGAGTACCAGCAATACTCTGGGCTTATAGAACCACTTGCAAGAAATTAATAATGCAGACCCCTTTCAAGTTGGTTTATGGTCTTGAAGTTGTTGTCCCAATGGAGTACTTGGTACCAAGCTTAAGAATTGCTGCATTTACAGACATGGATGATACTGGCACTATTCAAGAGAGGCTAGCATAGTTGGTTGAATTAGAATAAGGTAGATTCATTGCAAGCTTCCATCAACAAATTCAGAAGGAACGAGAAAAGGCCTATCATGACAGACACATCAAGAAGAAGATATTCAAGCAAGGTGATTTAGTACTGGTATATGACATTAAGTTTATCAAACACCCTAGGAAGTTCAAAACACATTGGCTCAAACCATATGATATTTCCTATGTTACAGAAGGAGGAGCTGTGCAACTGAAGACATTGAAAGGAGACTGGAAGGAAGGCTTGGTGAATGGGAGTCGGCTGAAATTGTACTATGACAACTAGCTGCCTCACAGCTCTCAGTAGAATCAAGAAGACAAGGGTCCAGGTACTAGGTGCAGTTGAAACTGGGTACCAGACACAGAAAATATAGTCTACACAAGGATGGAAAGGAGGCATAAAGAAGAAAGCAAGGGCTGCACTGCGCAGTCGAAAGTTGAAGTAAAATAAGAGGATCAGATCTCAAGTGCCTCAGGATGAGTCACAGGTGAGTGTTGGGGGCTTGTTGGCCTTTGGTTATGGAAGGAAGCAAAGAACAAGGAAGAAAAGGTAAAAAGAGAGCTTCACGGGAGACACAGTCACTGTCACTGGGTCGAAGTGAGCAAAAGAACAAAAAAGATGGAGCGAAGTGCGAAAAAGCAAGTCGTTGGATGAGGAGATCGAGGATGACAGATCAATAAGTAAGATGGACCAAGGATGATTCAGGAAGTGGAAAAAGCCAGCATTAGATGCCTTGGAGCACCATGAGATGAAGAAGGAAAGACAGGCTGGCAAAGCCTGGAAAGAATGGGACAAGTTGACCTAGGGTTGTAGACACCTAGGGTTTTGGTAATTATGGTTTTGACACCTAGTTTTCGACCTGAGGCTATCGGTGAGGGATTGTAATGTATAAATAAAGGTTAAGAGGACCTAGGTCAGGTCGGTACCATGGTTGAGCCTTATTATCGATTATTTTTCATTGGGTGAATATTGTATTATGGGTGAGAGAAGTGCTGAGAGAGAGAGAGCCTTCTGGGATTGTAAGATCTTCAGCTAGGTGTGAAGATCAAGTCCTATAGCTGGGTGCGCAGGAAGGGAGAGAGAAAGAGAGATGGAGAGAGAGGATCTACTGGCCAAGAGCGCAGATCAGAACTATAAGGTTTATCTTAATATATCATAATAATAGTTCTGTGGACGTAGCCCTAGAGAGAGGGTGAACCACATACATCTGTTGTTGTGTGTGTGATTGATGCTTTGAGATCTGATGTTGTTATATTGTTATCTGCATTATTGTATTAGATTAGATATATAACTGTGAAGGATAGATCTAGCTAGTTGAATGATACATGCATGTTATGTTGCTGTTGTAATAAGAACCACTTGATATTCCCCTGGTTATAGACATCTCTGTCCTGCAACCCCCTCATAGCTGCTTTGGGTGAGACTACATCTGCTTCGCAGGTGCTGCCGAAAGGGCTAGTAGCTAGGGCTTGTTGGTGTGCTCTTGGAGATAAACCCTAGGTCTTCCCCTGTGCCAATAGGAATTTGAGTAATGATCATAGGTCGAAGTTGTATAATGAATCATGAGCTCAGAAGTTACGCTCTTTTCCTTGTTTCACCTCAGTGGCCATCCTAGGAATCCTAGTCTCGTGTTGTCACTCCTGGGAAAAAGGGGTACTAGTAGTGGTTCCTTGAAAGGGGTAGCGTACCATTCCCAATCATACTTACAACTTTTTCATCCTTGATACTTCCATTCTCCCACCCTTTGGGTAATGTGGTTACATGTACACTAAAAGGCCATGTACCTCATTCTCTTATGAGAAGATGGGGCTAAAGGCCAAGAGGTAGATTGCGGCTAGATAATAACAAAGAAATAAATGGGATAATGAGGACATTTAAAATCCATAGTCCATAATTTATCTCTACCCCCTCATTAATGGCAATCTCCCCTAGTCCTAATGTGAATAAAAACATTCATCAATCAAAGAGGACTTGAATATATCCCAAATAAAAAGAAAAGGAAGTGTTATGCTTGAAACCGTTTTTAGGGGATTTGAAATTCAAATAAAATAAAGAAAAAGGTAAATAAGGGGTTTAGAAAGCATCGAGGAAAGGGTAACTCAATAACCAAGAGCACCCTCTACAAAGGAAGTCATGGAGGTGAGCCCACACATCCATGTCTTGCATATTAATGACCCCATTCCCAGAAGTAAACCTCATGACCAACTCACATTCATTACATATCTCTGATTGGTTCTCCCAGGAAAGATCTCTCTACTTGGGTATTGGCACACCTAACAAGTTATTTTGATGGTCCTGCCATACTTAAACTTTCCAAATTGCATAAATTCTTGAGCTTATGTAAAGTTTGAAGGGGATACCTAATGAAAGTTGTTCATCTAGATTGTGTGTTAATAAATGGCTTATTTTACATGATTATAAGGACTATTTCCCCTTGTTATTGTTGATTTTACTTGATCCCATGGTTTTTAATGACTTGGGTGCACCTAACATGGTCTTTGGAGGACATCCATGTGATTTCACCCAAGACGTTGTGCACTTTATGCAGGACATAACACATGTGATGTAGAGCGTTGGGATAACTGATGACTTGGATCTCTCTGGTACATGATCTCACACCTCCTAGACATTAGATGACAGACAAATGAGAATTTAATTTGAAAATAAAATCATTCAAGGACATAGATGGGCAAGAATCCCACAACTTGGGGCATTGTACCTAGAGGTTATTAGGCATTGGATGGAGGACGTTACACTAACACATGATTGTATACCATGCAGAGACAATATGCACCTTTATTCCACCTTGGATACTTGTCTTTCCACCTTGGATGTTGAGCATATGGATGATGACGTCATGGATTGGGGCTTGCTTTCCATTGGGGCACCACTTTGATGAGTTGGGGTTTTGATGACGATACATGCCATTTGACGAGGAGAGTTCATTTTCCACCATAATTGAGACCTTGATGATGAGACATGGCCTTTGGAGGCCTCTTATATCTTCTTGGAGAATGATGTCACTCACATGTGTGGATTTGGAGGTCTTATTATGATGTTTTAGCATTGTTAGTATATTTAGACACTTAGGAATTAGTTAAGATCTACTTGGTCTAATATGTCGTTAGGTAAAAGTATGTTTCTTTAGTATGCATTAGTAGTTAGGCAATCCGACGGTCACGATATGTTCCCGACATAGAGTGATCCGACGGTTCATACTCTCCTCGATCTTAATGGCCATTGATCCATGGCTTAACACCCGATTGGTCCATGATCTCTA
>ML778938.1:105000-124499 GCA_009831015.1 Picea engelmannii
GCGCACATTACCGCTTACCAACTACCTCCCCCTCCGAGCTAACCTCCTTACCATTTCCCGATACCACTTTCACTACTGCCAACACATGTCCTCCACTCACCCGACCAGATGCCTATCACTTCACTGCTAACTTTTCTCCCCCTCTCACCTCCCAATGTGTGTCCCCACTCATGCCCCATATCACATCCACCATTATTTGTCGTTTCTTCCCTGTCACCCCTGACATACCACTCTTCCTTGCCTACACATCCTCTCCCCTCGCCACATCACTCCTCGCACCTTTATGCCTCATCTTCTGGAGTTCTATTGCCCACACACTCCTAGTCACTGATCTGTCACTGCGTCACTCCACACGGCCATCGATCATTCGTTGTTCCACGTCGGTTTGCACCATTCACCTCACCCACTCACTCTCACCTTCTTCCACGTCCACTTGCCATCTTCCCGGTCAGCATCTAGTGGGGATCCCAGTGGCACAATTTCAGAGTGTGGGCAACACATTTTCCAGGTGCAAGAGATGACTCAGGCCTGTTCTGATCCCGATGAAATAGTTAATGAACTTGGAGGAGGTGGTTGAAATATCATCTCACCACATAAATGGAAAGCCCAAAGGGACTATCAGCAAGTATGTTTCTTTGCAGGTCCTTTCTGAAACACGATTGCATATGATAGAAGCTTGCGTATGACAAAAGATAGCATGCACAGTCTTCCAGAGAATATGCAGACGTAAAGACTTGAATGCAAAAACTCAGGCATGCATTTGCGGTTGGTGGAAAATTGTCCCGAGTATATGAAGACATTTTTGACATTTTGTTAGGGTCGATGGTAGAGCACGACTCCCAGAATGTAAAGTTTTGATGAAGCTCTGGTTCTTCTGGTTATGTATCTGTATTTGAGACTTCTTGTTTAATGATAGTCAACTTCATTTCCATTTCTCTGTAACAAATGTGTTAGAACACTTGGGCATGGATGATCCAGTCGAGGGTAGCTATGTTGTTGTGATGTAGGTTTGACCACAGTGGAATCGTGACCAATTTTGATCAGTTTCCTGTGTTATCTTTTCCCTTCTTATAATGAATGGCTCGGGCATGGAAGATCCAGTCGAGTTGTTACTGTTGTAGGATAATGGAGGTTTGATTATTCTACTTCTATGACTGTGTTGCTTGCACCATATTTCAGTGTCTAAAGCTTGATCTCAAGATTGCTCTTGAGTTTGAGTTTTTCCTCTCCGAGCTCCTGGAAGGCCTAATGCCCATAGTAGTCTCGTTCACCTCTCTCACCAAGTCTTCCCTCTTCTCACACTTAAGCTCAACTTACTGACTGAAGTTGATCAAGACCTCACCTGCTTGTACATGCTGGTACATGTTTTCTGAGCTAAAACGATATTGTCTTGAGCCTGCACCCATTTGACCTCTTTAAAACCAACCTGTGACATAAAACTCTGATGGGTGTTGGGCTTACATTCGATGCAATCCGAGGGTGACGTCTAGTGCTAACAAGTACCTTCATCTAAATTATGGATTCCATATCCATGCCTTTATGAGATCTAATTGAGACTTGCCACTTTTCCATTCTATTTTCTTCCTCCTATCACCATGGGTTGAACAAGTCATTCTTACCTTGTGTGGCACCCGATGTTGAATGTATGGGTCATATGACAGGGTGTATAATGTGTCATCTAGGTTCCATGTTATCTTGTGTTATCTTATGTGACTTGCTCCATGTTATGTTGACCTATCCTATCTGATGTGGCATTCAGACATCTAGATTTGTTTCAAGGGAATAAAATTTATGTGAGTCTTGAACATCTGAAAATCCGTATATTTGGAGTTTTTGTTATATGCTTTGTTTCAGATTTTGATTTCTAGATGCAAAACCCAGATCTAGATGTGGAACTTTGACCTAGGTGTGAAACCTTGACCTAGATTTGGAACCAAGCCTCATTTTTACCTTACCACATTCGGATTTTATTTTGTATATATATATATATATATATATATATATATATATATATATATATATGAGTTTGTATAGTTTTATTTATTTTATTTCTATGTTTTCATTTTATTATTTTATTCCTATTTTAATCTATTGGGAATTTACTATATCAGGAACTTTCAAAATCATGACTTTATCAACATGCACCATGGGGTGTATATCTTATTATTCCAGAAATTACTTTGGGGGAATTACTTTCACATTGGAAAATTACCTTTAAACCGGGGATTGACTTTACACATTATGGATTTTTCCAAAGTTTGTATTTTATTTTTTCATTTTTATTTTTTCACCTTCACGATTCTCCCAAATTTTCCATAGAATTGGATTTACGTTTGATTTTTAATTCAATTCATTTTAATTTTAGTTTAATTTATTTTTTTATGTTTAATTTTATTCACATTTCTTTATTTTATTTATTTTTTATTTCATTAATTCCCGAATCCATTCAAGCTATGGACATTGAACTTTACCAACTACTTCCAGGAATTTTTATTTTAAAATTTAAATATCGGGAATTCATATTTCAAACTCACTCCATCAAGCTTCAACCAATGGGTTTCTCACCCTTCCCAAAATCTTTTCAGACATATTTTTTTAGAACACTCTATACTTCTCCTAATTCCACATACAAACTACAATGGGAGGGAAAAACAAGATAAAACCTTTTCAATCACTTCACACAATGCATGTGGGATAAATATTTAGGCTTATGAGATCAATGGTCGATATTTACCACGAGATGAGATTGATGACTATTGAGCGCTAACTTTAGAGGACCATATCTTGAGTTTCAGAAGGTCTAATTACTCGTGATATGGATCATTGGAAAACTGAAGGAGTGTAGAATATGTTAGAAGAAGAATTTGAGCTAGATTAGGAATCGAAATGTATGAAAATTTTGAAAAAAAAAGAGGCACAATTTTTCTTAGGTATTGACAATGAAGTGTTCAACAACTCATAAATCGGGTTTTTGAAGGCCAAATCGGGAAGATGAGGACTTGTTGAAAAGATCAGAACTTAAAGGAAAATATGAAATAATCTCTCTTTCCTAATCGACATCGATAAATTCTCATATTTTAATTTATTTATACATATGTCAATATTTTGTCTTTTTCCCACATATAAATGAATTGATATATTTTTTCATTATTATCGCTTTGACAAGAATTAGTGAGGAGGTGAAGATTCCCAATGAAGACATGGAGGACAAGAAAATGAGGAGTCTAGGAAGAGGAATGAATGTAACTGCAAGAGATGGAGCATAAATGAGGAGTCTAGAAGAAGAACCGTCCCAAGCGTAGTGACGAAAAATATTATAAATGTAATTTATCCCTTAGCAGAGAAGGGGGGTTGGATAACCCATAATTGGGTCTTGTATAACTATTTATCAAGCTTGAGGATGGATTTTAAATCTCTAGAATTTTACCCATCGTAACATCCATGATACTATTATGTCATGTAATAAAGGACATAAGGCAAATTTGGCGACCATGGATGTTGTTTAGTTGCATATGGGATTATTGTACATGTAGAATTGATTTATGGGTTTCTTGAAAAGTATTTCATATGAACTATTTCTATGTTTATTGTTTAAGTAATTCATACATTTGTGGTTACTAATAGATACAGGGATGATGTTGTAGATGTAATTTGTAACTATTTATGATTATATTTGTTTCGTTATTGTTTCAATTTGTTGCTATTAACATGAACTATTTCTATTATCAGTAATACCATTTCATATTGTGTCTATATTTTTATAAATTCTCCTGATCATGATAGGTTAGAAATAGTTAGAATATATAGTTTTCATTTTCTTTAATTAGATTAGATTTACGATTAGTAAGAATTCTTTGGGGGACAATTTAATTGTCTTCCTCCCTTTCTTTCAATTCTTAGTGGCAAATTGGTCAAAACTTTATGTACCAAATGAGTCTGAGTCTAGTTGGGACTCACCATCAAGAATTTTTTCGTTACCTGATTTACTAGAAAATTTGACCCGTCAACAAAAATGGCATTAAAAGGAGGGCCAGATGACAAGCTGAGCATGTGGAGTATTTCTTGTAAATTATCTTATCATCATTAATGGATTCTTCCAAAATCCCTTTATGGATATGCATTTATGGTTTTGTATATTTTAACACTCCTAGAAATATAATTAATCTCTCGTTGAGAGTTAAATTTGATGGCGAGGATGAAACATCTGCATGTGTACATATCATTCAGTTCTGTCTAAATTGTTTTCTTAGAATATTACTCATGAAGGTGTCATATGTAGGTTGTTCACTCTTACTTTTGCAGGCTGAGTTAAAATTTGGTGTGAGACTTTGCCGACTGCCTTTATTCACACATGGGAACAATTTATGTGTGAATTTTTGCATGCTTTTGAGAATTATGATTATGATGAATTGTGTGAGGAAATGTTAGAGATTATGAAGGAAAAAGATGAATCTCTAGAAGAATTTTCTATAATTTTTATGTGTCTTTTCTATAGATTTAATTTGGATGATATGCCCTCTGTCAATGAATGGATTCTACATTTAATTTATCTTTCTAATGAAAAAGATTAGATAGTGAGTGAGGAATCAAAATCATGGCTTGAAGCTAGTTTACATGCTGATTTGGATTCACATGAAAATTTTGAAGATACTAATTATTTCGTTGAATAACGTATGCTTGGATATTTCTTTACTATAGGGGATATAGATCAGAGATAAGGTGTTTTTTTGGAATAATCATATGTATCCCCCCACCATCCCATTCCATTGGTCTTTCCTATTGATGAAAAATAAACCTCTTGTGTAGTAAAATTGAGTTCATATTTTTCGGTAGTTGATAAAGATGAAGGATTTCCTACTGATAATGAGACACTTCAAGTTACACCAATGGTTATGTCAGGTTATCATTATCCTATTTTATCTTTTCCATCAAAGGAAATGGAGGAGGAAACTATGGGGAACGATGAAGAAAGATGTCATGTGATTGAAAATCGACAACTACCTCAGGAATGGATCAAATTTAGTCTAATTTATGTGTTCATGTTTGTGGTGTGGAAAACTATTCTATTATTTTGACTAAATAGATTCAAGAATAAATTCTTGGGTTCACCATCATATACCGTCTTGCTAATTGTCTCCCGCAAGACCATTCTTGAGACCCCTTTCTCTCAAAATTCATGTTATTTTATCTTATCTTTAGTTAATAACAATGAACATAAATGCGTCTTGGATAATATTTAATGTTTAGATTTTCCATTGGAGTAAGACATGAATGCTAATCAATTAATTAAGAAAGAAAATTTGGACACACAAAACATGCCACTTTCATCAGAAAAAACAAATTGGAATTATTTTTTGCTGATCATGGTTGTTGTATTGTTATAACCTCTTATAGTTCAAGTGAGCAAGGGAATGAAGGTTTTCTTGTAGTTACTGAATTATTTATCAAGCCCTCTTATTTTGAAAAGTGTTGTGTTTTGCTCCTATCTCCTAACCATGAGTATGTTTTAGAAGGTATTTCAGGTTTACATATTTTAAAGGAGAAAAATGACCACGTTGATTAGTTAACTCAAGGAGAAGAAATAAGAACACAATGCATAAATTATCCAGGTGGATATCGGTGGCCACCCACCTTTTCCAACTGGCTCAAAATAGTTTTCTGACAATTTTGACAATTTACTATTTTTAGCAGTTTTAACTTCCAGGGCTATTTTGAGGGCCCAAATGAATGTTTTTTGAGATAGAGATTATCAATTATAGCCAAAGGCATGCTTTAGCCTCCAAAATTAATATCCTCAACGATACCTTTCCAACAGGATATCATACGCCTAAAACGAAGATCATATGCAAAAGTTACGACCCCGGGAAGTTGATGTACTAACTTACCCAAACGGGGCCCACGTGACTTTTGGTGCTTCATCTCCTAGGGTTAGGTTTTTGGATGTCTATGGTTTTTGGAATTCCTTTTTATTCTAAAAAATACTTCAGAGCCTCATTGTAATGATCTTATTGCGAATGAGAGTAGCCGTCACATCTCTTCTCAGAGATAAGTTGCCACCATTCTAACGACTCTTTCACTCTGTATTTTTACAATCTCTGTACATTTCTTTCATTAATAGAAATCGTGTATTAATATATATCTGTGTTTATGGTTTCATATATAATACATTTCTGTTATATTATTGTATATCTGCGATATCTCTGTGCATTTCTTTATTATATCTCCACTCTCATTTCATGCTGAAAATAAATCTGGATTAGTGGTATCAGAGCAGGTTGGGTCTCGAGCTTGTCTCTCTTGAGGAAAATCTCTCTCGCACACCCAAGAAACCCTCAATGGTGGAATAAAATAAAAATGATGGAGCAGATGATCTTATCAATCTGTTGCTTGAGTGAGCTCTCATGCGACAGAGGGACGGAATGATGGAGAATTTTTCCCACATCCTTCAATGCTTGCCGATAGCAATAGGCGCATATTCATCAAACAACCACTTTGGAAGAACCTCTCCTTTCAAGGTATAGGTTAATTTTGATATTCCCATATTTGAAGGTCAAATAGATGCGGATGCCCTAGACAAATGGTTAAATCTGTTAGAAGGTTATTTCTATGTTCATAATTTTTCCAACAGGGAAACGATCACCTTCACACTCCTTAAAGATCTCCCCCATGTCAAACATTGGTGGGAAACTTACTAGGAGAAAATTTCCATAGAGGATTCTAGAATATATGGGGTCGATCCCACTTGGGATTTTTTTGTGGATGCAGTAAAGGAACAATATTACCCTGTTGGAAACTATGAAAACCAATACATGAGATGGACCACATTGCGGCAAGAGAGGGGCCAAGCAGTTTCAGAGTTCACCAATACCTTCCATACCTTGCGCACCAAGCTGGGTATCAAGGACTCTAAACGACATTTGGTTCTAAAATACTGCGGGGCTCTACATAGATACATCCAAACTGAAATGATTTTTCTGGACATCTCATGACTCGGTTCTGCTTATCGATATGTTGTTAAAATCGAGCATAAGTTTAAGCACCAAAACAAATGGGAGTTCAAATTTGAAAATCCGTGAAAACC
Organism: Picea engelmannii; assembly: GCA_009831015.1. Classification (NCBI taxonomy): domain Eukaryota; kingdom Viridiplantae; phylum Streptophyta; class Pinopsida; order Pinales; family Pinaceae; genus Picea; species Picea engelmannii. The sequence continues at coordinate 112,082 of ML778938.1, forward strand.
AAAGTATGAGAAAGACAACCCTAACAAACAGTCTCCCAAAAAGCAGTCCAAGCCACAGGAAAAGAAGGTTCACAGGAAGACAAAGAAGGACACTGAAAAATGGTAGGATTTCCACAAAATCCCCTAGCACAACACCGATGAATGTCGCTCAAAATAGTAATTGGTGGTCAAGATCAAAGACAAGGAGTCGGACCCTAATTCAGAATCTGATTATGAAAATACTGGTAAAAGATAGATCATCGACGCAGAGCCCACTGCTATTGTTGCGACCGCAACAATTCAACCAGAAGAGGGGGAGAACCTTTTTCATTCACAGATGTAGGTGAAGGGGGCTGCATTTTATTGTTGATAGTGGAAGCCAGAAGAACCTCATCTCAACAGAGGTCGTCAAACAGTTGGGATTGTCAACAAGACCACACCCGCAACCATACAACATCGAGTGGCTTCACCAAGGATGAAATCTTCCTGTCAGCCAACAGTGCCGATTGTCATATGGCATCAAACCATTCAAGGATGAGGTATTCTGTGATGTTTCCCCATTGGATGTTTGTGATGTTCTCTTGGGCCAAACATATATGTGGAAGAGTCATGCTATTTATGAGTCTTGACCCTATAGTGTCATTGTTACTTTGGGGGGTCATCTCTACAGAATACCAGAGGTAGTTCCAAATACTGTCCCACCTAAACAGTGCCGCAAGGTAGTATCTCATGCTACAAAATTCAGCTTCTTCACAGTCTGTTCAAAAGGGGAACAAAAGGACACTACAACCACTATAACCTCGCCCCAAGCACCTTCTATCCAATAGAAGTAGGTCGAAAAGGTTGTAGAAAAGTGAAAATATTCCTTCTGCACACAGACATCTCATGTAGCCATACTGGTTAAAAATGTCCAAACCTTCCAGCCACAGGTTCATGACAACCTTCAACAAACTAAGTAACACAACTGCTCCAACAAGGCAAGCAACTCATTAAGATGTAGATTCAACAAACGATTTTCCCTCTCCCCCAGGCACTCAACGAAATGGAGACCATTGCTTCCTAAGGAGGGAGGATTGATCCAAGTGGATATTTATGGCCACCCACCTTTTCCAACTGGCTCAAAACAATTTTTTGACAATTTTGGCAATTTACTATTTTTAGGAGTTTTAACTTTCGGGGCTATTTTGAGGGATGAAATGAAGGTTTTTCAATATAGAGCTTCTCATTGATAGCTAAAGGCTTGATTAATCCCCCAAAATGAATTCTCCTCGAGGATACCTTTCCAACAGGCTATCATACGCCTAAGATAGAGATCGTATGCAAAAGTTACGACCCCGGGAAGTTGATGTACTAACTTACCCAAATAGGGCCCACATGACTTTTGGCACTTCATCTTCTAGGGCTAGGTTTTTGGATGTCTAGGGTTTTTGGCATTCCTGTTTATTGTAAAAATTCCTTCAGAGCCTCATTGTAATGATCTTCCTGTGAATGCGAGTAGCCGTCACATCTCTTCACAGAGATAAGCTGCCACCATTCTAGCGAGTCTTTCACTCTGTTTTTTTACAATCTTTGTACATTTATTTCATTAATATAAATCATGTATTAGTGTATATTTGTGTTTATGGTTGAATATTTGATACATTTATGTTATATTATTGGATATCTATGATATCTCTGTGCATTTCTTTATTATATCTTCGCTCCCATTTCGTGCCGAAAATAAATCTGGATCAGTGGTATCAGAGCAGGTTGTTCTTGATCGTTTTTTTCAGTGCATGTCCCCGACGAGGTCCGAGTATAGCAAGTTGGGTCTCGAGCTGGTCTCTATTGAGAACAAGTTTTTTGGCACACCCAAGAAACCCTCAACGGTGGAAGAAAAGAAAAATGACGGAGCAGACGATCTTATCAATCTATTGCTTGAGCGAGCTCTCACATGACAGAGGGATGAAATGATGGAGAATTTTTCCCACATCCTTCAATGCTTGTCGATAGAAACAGGTGCATATTCATCAAACAACCACTTTGGAAGCACCTCTCCTTTTAATATACAGGTTAATTTTGATATTCCCATATCTGAAGGTCAGATAGATGCGGATGCCCTAGACAAATGGTTAAATCTGTTAGAAGGTTATTTATCTGTTCATAATTTTTTCGACAAGGAAAAGATCACCTTCGCACTCCTTAAAGCTCTCCCCCATGTCAAACATTGGTAGGAAACTTAATGGGAGAAAAGTTCCACAGAGGAGTCTGGAATATATGGGGCCGAGCCCACTTGGGATTTTTTTGTGGATGTGGTAAAGGAACAATATTACCTTGTTTGAAACTATGAAGACCAATACATGAGTTGGACCACATTGCGGCAAGAGAGGGGCCAAGAAGTTTCAGAGTTCACCAATACCTTCCATACCTTGCGCACCAAGTTGTGTATCAAGGACTCTGAACGACATTTGGTTCTAAAATACCGCAGGTGATCCAGATTATTTTCGGCACGAAATGAGATCGAAGATATAATAAAGAAATGCATAGAGATATCACAAATATTCAATACTATAACAAAAATGTATCAGATATGTAACCATAAACACAGATATAAAATAATACATGATTTCTATTAATGAAAGAAATGTACAGATACTGTAAAAATACAGAGTGAAAGACTCGCTAGAATGGTGGCAGCTTATCTCTGAGAAGAGATGTGACAGCTACTCACATTCACAAGAAGATGATTACAATGAGGCTCTGAAGGCCTTTTTACAATAAGCAAGAATGCCAAAAACCCTAGACATCCAAAAACCTAACCCTAGGAGATGAAGCGCCAAAAGTCATGTGGGCCCCGTTTGGGTAAGTGAGTACATCAACTTCCCGAGGTTGTAACTTTTGCATACGATCTTCGTTTTAAGCGTGTGATAGCTCGTTGGAAAGGTATCATCAAGGAGATTCATTTTGGGGGTTCAATAATGCCTTCATTGAACCTCAATCTTGAAAACCTTCATTTGGGCCCTCAAAATGGCCACGAAAGTTAAAACCTACTAAAAATAGTAAATTGCCAAAATTACGAGAAAACTGTTTTGAGCCATTTGGAAAAGGTGGGTGGCCATTGATATCCACCTGGATTGGCAGGGCTCTACATAGATACATCCAAAATGAAATGGATTTTCTGGACATCTCATCACTCGATTATGCTTATCGATATGCTGTTAAAATCGAGCAGAAGTTTAAGCACAAAAAAAAACGGGAGTTGGATCTGCAAATCTGCAATAACCAAAGTATGAGAAAGACGACCCTAACAAACAATCTCCCAAAAACTAGTCCAAGCCATAGGAAAAGAAGGGTCATGGGAAGATAAATAAGGACACTGGAAAATGGTGTGATTTCCATAAAATCCCCTGACACAACACTGATGAATGTCTCTCAAAACAATCATTGGTGGCTGATATCAAAGATAAGGAGCCGAACCCTGATTCAGAATCTGATTATGAAAATACTAGTAAAAGACATGTCATCGATGCAGACCCCACTTCTATTGTCTGAACCCAAGAAATTCAACCAAAAGAACCAACAAATCCAGAAGAGGGGCAGCGCCTTTTTCATTCACAGATGTGGCTGAAGGGGACCTCGCTGCATTTTATTTTTGATAGCGGAAGCTAGAAGAACCTCATCTCAGCAGAGGTTGTCAAACAATTGGGATTGTAAAAAACACCACACCCCTAACCATACAACATTGGGTGGCTTTGCCAAGGACGAGATCTCTATTTCATCCAGCAGTGTCGATTGTCATACGAAATCCAACCCTTCAAGTATGAGGTATTATGTGATGTTGCCCCACTGGATGTTTTTGATGTTCTCTTGGGCCAACCATATATGTGGAAGCGCCCTGCTATTTATGAGTCTCGACCCCATAGTGTCATTGTTACTTTGGGGGGTTATCTCTATAGAATACCAGAGGTAGTTCCAAATATTGTCCCACCTAAACAGTGTCGCAAGGTAGTATCTCATACTGCAAAATTCAACTTCTTCACAATTTGTTCAAAAGGGGAACAGAAGGACACTGCAACCACTATAGCCTTGCCCCAAGCACCTTCTATCCAACAGAAATAGGTCGACAAGGTTGTAGAAAAGTGCAAAGATTCCTTCTTCACACAGGCATCTCATGTAGCCAGATTGGTTAAAAAGGTCCAACCCTTCCAACCACATGTTCCTGACAACCTTCAACAAGCTAAGTAGCGCAACTTCTCCAACAAGGCAAGCAACTCATCAAGATGCAGATTCAACAAACGCTTTTCCCTCTCTCCCGGGAACTCAATGCAATGGATACCATTTCTTCCTAAGGAGGGAGTATTGATCTAGGTGGATATCAGTGGCCACCCACCTTTTCCAACTAACTCAAAACAATTTTCTGACAATTTTGGCAATTTACTATTTTTAGCAGTTTTAACTTCCGGGGCTATTTTGAGGTCCCAAATGAAGGTTTTTCGAGATAAATCTTATTAATTATATAAAAATACATTATTTATCCCCTGAAATGAATCTCTTCGAAGATACCTTTCCAACAGGCTATCATACGCCTAAAACGGAGATCGTATGCAAAAGTTACAACCCCGGGAAGTTGATGTACTAACTTACCCAAAGGGGGCCCACATGACTTTTGGCGCTTCATCTCCTAGGGTTAGTTTTTTGGAATTATAGAGTTTTTGGCAATCCTTTTTATTTTAAAAGGGACTTCCAATCCTCATTGTAATGATCTTCTTGTGAATGCGAGTAGCCGTCACATCTCTTCTTAGAGATAAGCTGCCACCATTCTAGCGAGTCTTTCACTCTATATTTTTACAGCCTTTATACATTTCTTTCATTAATAGAAATCATGTATTACTGTATATATATGTTTATGGTTTCATCTCTGATACATATCTATTATATTATTGGATATTTGTGATATCTCTGTGCATTTGTTTATTATATCTCCGCTCTCATTTGGTGCTGAAAATAAATCCAGATCAGTGGTATCAGAGTAGGTTGTTCTTGATTGTTTTTTTTAGTGCATGTCCCTGACGAGGTCCGAGTATAGAAATTTGGGTCTCAATCTTGTCTCTCTTGAGGACAATTTCTCTCGCACACCCAAGAAAACCTTAATGGTGGAAGAAAAGAAAAACAACGAAGCAGATGATCCTATCAATTTGTTGCTTGAGCGAGCTCTCACACGACAAAGGGACAAAATGATGGAGAATTTTTCCCACATCCTTCAATGTCTGTTGATAGAAACAGGTACATCTTCATAAAACAACCACTTTGGAAGCACCTCTCCTTTCAAGATATAGGTTAATTTTGATATTCCCGTATTTGAAGGTCAGATAGATGCATATTCCCTAAACAAATGGTTAAATCTGTTAAAAGGTTATTTCTCTGTTTATAATTTTTACGACAGGGAAAGATCACCTTCACACTCCTTAAATCTCTCCCCCATGTCAAACATTGGTGGGAAACTTACTGGGAGAAAAGTTCCACAGAGGAGTCTGGAATATATGGGGCCGAGCCCACTTGGGATTTTTTTGTGGATGCGGTAAAGGAACAATATTACCCTGTTGGAAACTATGAAGACCAACACATGATATGGACCACATTGTGGCAAGAGAGGGGCCAAATAGTTTCAGATTTCACCAATACCTTCCATACCTATTACACCAAGCTAGGTATCAAGGACTCTGAATGGCATTTGGTTCTAAAATATTGCGGGGTTCTACACAGATACATCCAAACTGAAATGGATTTTTTGGACATCTCATCACTCAGTTCTGCTTATCAATATGTTGTTAAAATAGAGCAGAAGTTTAAGCACCAAAACAAGTGGGACTTCAGATATGCAAATCCGCAACAACCAAATTATGAGAAAGATGGCCCTAACAAACAGTCTCTCGAAAGTCAGTCCAAGCCACAAGAAAATAAGGGTCACGAGAAGACAAATAAGGACATTGGAAAATGGTGCGATTTCCACAAAATCCCCTGGCACAACACCGTTGAATGTCGCTCAAAATAGTCATTGGTGGTCGATATCAAAGACAAGGAGCCAAATCCCGATTCATAATCTGATTATGAAAATATTGGTAAAAGACAGATCATCGACGTAGACCCCACTTCTATTGTCTGGACCGCAACAATTCAACCAGAAGAACCAACAGATCCAGAAGAGGGGGAGCACATTTTTCATTCACAGATGTCGGTGAAGGGGACCCTGTTGCATTTTATTTTTGATAGTGGAAGCTAGAAGAACCTCATCTCAAAAGAGGTCATCAAATAGTTGGGATTGTGGACAACACCACACCCTTAGCCATACAACATCGGGTGGCTTCGCCAAGGACGAGATCTCTATGTTAGCCAACAATGTCGATTGTCATATGACATCCAAACCTTCAAGGATGAGGTTTTATGTGATGTTTCCCCACTGGATGTTTGTGATGTTCTCTTGGACCAACCATATATCTGAAAGCGCCATGCTATTTATGAGTCTCGACCCTGTAGTGTCATTGTTACTTTGTGGGGTCATCTCTACAGAATACCAGAGGTAGCTCCAAATATTGTCCCACCTAAACAGTGCCGCAAGGTAGTATCTCATACTACAAAATTCAACTTCTTCACAGTCTGTTCAAAAGGGGAACAGAAGGACACTACAACCACTATAGCCTCGCCCCAAGCACCTTCTATCCAACAGAAGCAGGTCGAAAAGGTTCTAGAAAAGTGCAAATATTCCTTTTGCACACATGCATCTCATGTAGCCAGACTGGTTAAAAATGTCCAACCCTTCCAACCACATGTTCGTGACAACCTTCAACAAGATAAGCAACGCAACTTCTCCAATAAGGCAAGCAGCTCATCAAGATGCAGATTCAGAAAATGCTTTTCCCTCTCCCTTGGGCACTCAACGCAATGGAGACAATTACTTCCTAAGGAGGGAGGATTGATCTAGGTGGATATCAGTGGCCACCCACCTTTTCCAACTGGCTCAAAACAATTTTCTAACAATTTTGGCAATTTACTATTTTTAGCAGTTTTAACTTCCGGGGCTATTTTAAGGGCCCAAATGAAGGTTTTCTGCGACCGAGCTTCTAAATATAGACGAAGTCATGATTTATCCCCCAAAATGAATCTCTGTGATGATACCTTTCCAACAGGCTATCATATTCCTAAAACAGAGATTGTATGCAAAAGTTACGACCCCGAGAAGTTGATGTACTAGCTTACCCAAACAGGGCCCACATGACTTTTGGAGCTTCTTCTCCTAGGGTTAGGTTTTTGGATGTCTAGGGTTTTTGGCATTCCTATTTATTGTAAAAATGCCTTCAGATCCTCATTGTAATTATCTTCTTGTGAATGCGAGTAGCCGTCACATCTCTTCTCAGAGATAAGTTGCCACCATTTAAGTGAGTCTTTCACTCTGTATTTTTAGAGTCTCTGTACATTTCTTTCATTAATAGAAATTGTGTATTATTGTATATCTGTGTTTGTGGTTGCATCTCTGATACATTTTTGTTATATTATTGGATGTCTATGATATCTCTGTGCATTTCTTTATGATATCTCTACTCTCATTTCATGCTGAAAATAAATCCGGATCAATAACACTTTTAGTACAACAATTGACATATTTCTTATAAGAGGATAAAATTGTTAAGGAAGAAGGTTTTGATTGTGAAACAATTCCTAGTGTGGAGCCTACTAATTCACAATCAAAACCAATCATTAATGTGCTTAAGGAAGAAGATATTCCATTCAAAGAGACTCATTTTGAAAAGTTTTCTCTTTCTAGAGAGAGATTTCATTCCCTTACATATTCTACTTTCTATTCTTTGTACTTTGATATTTTTTTATGGATGTGTTGTGTAGGACACTATTCAAGATCCTTTTCAAACTTGTTCTACATGGCCAAATCTCAATACAGTACAATATGTACATAATGTACATACAGAAGAAGGAGAGGATGCAACCCCTTCCTAGGAATCTTGTAGTTTTCTTCCTTATCATCCATTTTCTTGTGAAGGAGAGGGTGTTGTAACAAACATGTTTATAAATGATTCTTTTATTGGCTTATCTAAATTTATAATTAATAGATATTCTTATTGGTGTAGTATCTAAGTGGTTTATATTGAGATTAATAAATGTAATGAAACAACCAATGTTAGTGGCCTCCACTTATACATAGATCATATACCTTTGAGGATGGTAAGAAACTCCAAGTTCACATAATTTAGTCACAATATCCCATATCAAGTTGTTGGTTATGTGAAATATGAGCCTAGAGAGACCTGCTAAGACAATGAGGCACTTTGGTTTCAGCCAATGGTTATGTCATGTTCTCATTATTTTTACTTATCCTTCGGAAGTAATGATAATATCAATCGTAAGACTCTCTCTGATCCAGAAGGATCTAGAATGGTCAAAGAGGTCTATAAGGATCTAGAAATGCTCAAAATTTGATCATCCAAAATGCTCTAAAAAAGGACTTCATTGTGTAGAGATCGACGATAACTTTCCAACGAAGAAAAAATCGCTTCAAATAGAGTTCGTATGCAAATGTTATTGCCAGTGAAAGTTTTGGTCAAACATGGTCAAAGGTAAAAAAGTCAAAGGGGGTGACATATGGCACCACTGGAAGGGTGACACATGGAACATCTGTACATGTCCGTACAACTAAACTCACAAAGTGATAGGGAAACCATACAATTATAGGTGGACCAATCAAATATTGACACGTGGCATGTTCGTATAGGTTTAAATGGACCAATGAGAGACCACCATGTGGAAGTCTCCCATTGGCCTCTCATGAAAATGGTTTATCAAAATTCTTATGAGGTCGATTAGCATCGAATCCTTGACCTCTCATAGAATAATCCAATGACTTACCATTGCACCATACCATGTTTGGAAATTTTTTTATTTAGGTTGTGGATTGTTAATTGATGGAAAAGGGGGGGAGGGGCGAGGGCTAAGCCCCAACCCATGGTTTTTTTTTCATTCCATATAACCAATGCCAAGATTCATGAAGGGGGTTACAACTATCTACCACTATATCCAAATGACCCATACTATACATATCATATGGTTGCAATAAAACACCAAAGGGGGAGAGGTCCGCAAGGGTCAACCCCGTGACCTCCTCCCACACATTCCAACACTCTAACCACTGCACCCAAGGAACCTCATCTTACATGATTCCACCCAACATGTAACTAAGTTCTCCCAAGATTCCATATGATAGTTAGGGGCCAACACCCTATTTAAACCGGTGTGCATACTGAGACACACACAAAGTAGGAGGTATTGAAGTACATGCATATGGGTCTCGAAGTTCATGCTAGGGGTATCTAGACTTTGAGTGTTTCACCGTAATGAATGCCAAAGGGTTCCTTGAGGAAAGTATATGAATTTTATACTGATTTTTCTCAGAATTTCAAGATGAATTCGGTGGTGCACTATGTTTCTGAGTTTGAGAAACAAGTTAAAAGTTCATTGTAAAAACACAAGCATTTGAGCATTAAAAAAGCGGTCTCGATTGGAAGTGAACTCAGAGACGTATCCCAATATGGGTGAAATCCGTTAACAAGATTGTGTATGTGATTTGATTATTGTTGTTCTATTTTTCTCAATTATCATGCAAGTTATTTATCATTGAACTGATTTTGGATAGATAAATAAATTCACATGTGTTATGAAATTCATCAAACGATCATTATTGTTTCAAGATAAATTTATATGTTTATGTTCTTTTAAAATTAATTAACGTCTAAGTATTTTTCAGATCAAGTTGATATCAGAGCTCATTTTGATAAGTGTTTGCAAGTGAATTCTTACAAGGTCCATATTCAAGCTTGGTAAAGGAAATCTTGCAAGTTATAAGTCAGAGATTCAAACGATATTTCATAATAGAAACATGGTTTTTGAAGGAAAGGAAGGAGAAGATCCTTCCATGAGACTTGAGGAAATTACGGCTACACTTCTCTCAATGAGGGAAATAATAGATGATTTATATCAAAGAATCCATAAGACTGGGGATGAAGAATCTTCGGTAAAATATGAAGGAGGAGGTGAAGGTGGTGGACCTTTAGAACTCTCTTCACCATCATCCTTGCCATCATCTTGTTCTGGTGAAAGTAAACATTCTTCACATAAAAATAATCCCTCTAAGAAGTCATAACATGCTCATGATTTTCCTTTATTAAAATTAGATGTAAAGTTTGAATTACCAATTTATAATGGGGAATTGAACACAAAGAATTTGGAAAACTAGATCAAACAAATTGAAGTATATTGCAGGGTACAAAATATCATAGATGAAACTGTAAAGATACAACTAGTTACTCTTCGTCTGGGCGACACAACCTTGATATGGTGGGAGAGTAAGACACAAGTTGATATCGTTCAACAAGGTAAAGTAATTTATTCTTGGGATGATTTTACTGCTGCAATAAGAAACCAATTTTATCCATTGGCTTATGTGAAAACTACAATAATAGAATGGCAACATCTTAGTCAAGGAAAAGGGAAAAATGTTCAAGTATATACACCTGAATTTGAGAAGAAAGCATTATCCTTGGGATTTTTTTTATATACTTGAGAAACTCTTCTGAAGTATATTGGTGGTATGGATTCATATCTTCGACACACTATATTGATGTTTAACCCTACTAATATTGATGAAGTGTTAGTACAAGCTACTCATATGGAAGTTAGCAAGGGAAAGCACGTGATTGAGGATAAGAATCCACACAAGTTTGAGAAGAAATTGAAAGGAAAATGGAAGAGTAAGAAATCATCTAAAATAAAGCAAGCTGAAGAGAAACCTACATATTCCCATTGTAAGAGAAAGGGACAAGAGGAAGCATAGTGTTGGAACTTTCATCCAGAGTTATGACCACAGAAATTCCAAGATAAGGGGAAACAAAAGAATGTTGCATTAGCCCAATAGGATCTGGGATTAGATTCAGGAGATGAAACTAAGATCATGGAAACAAGAAGAAAAGGTATATCTACTACTGATATTTCAATTCAATCCTCTAAATTTGAAAGTGTTATTGATCAAAAGAAACAAAGTGAGTTTTTTCATGTTAGAGTTATAGTAAAGCATAAAAAGATGGATACTTTGTTTGACAGTGGATATCAAGTTAACTTAATATCTGAAACAATTGTTAAGAAGCTGGGTTTGAAGACAACACCCCATGTGAAACCATATCCATTAGGTCAGGTGTGTTGCGATGCTAGGTTGCAAGTGATGAAACAATGTAAAATATGATTTGCAATTACAACTAAGTTATTTGATGAGGTTGAGTTAGATGTCATGCCACTTGACATTTGAAACATTTTCTTGGGAAGTCCATATCTATTTGACAAAAAAGTTATATTTTATCATGAAGAGAAAAAATATTATCTTTTCAATAGCAGGATTGAGTATATTGTTAGAGCTCATTGTATTAAAAGTAATGTTTATTTAGTGAGAACATGATAGATGAAGATGCTCGTAAATGAAAGTAAACCATTTGTTCTCATGGTGGTGAAACAAAAGGAGGAATATATATCAAATGCTTTATCAAGTTGTGATCCAGATCATAAACATGAATTGGCAAAAATCATTTCTAACTTTGATGAGTTATTTCAGGAACCTACAAGGTGTCCTCCTAAGAGGGAGGTTGAACATGAAATCTATCTGCAGTAGGATGCTCCACTTCTTAACATTGGTATGTATAGGTCATCAGTGATAGATAATGAAGAGATAAAGAAGTAGGTTTAGGATTTGATCGATTAAGGAATCATAAGACCGAGTTCCTCTCCATGTGGATCTCCTATTGTATTAGTTCCAAAGAAATATGATACATGGAGGATGTGTATTGATTTTTGTGCACCGAATAAAATCACAGTAAAGAACCAATATCCTCTTCTTATAATTGATGATTTATTGGATCATTTAATAAATGTTGTTTATTTCACTAAGTGTTGTGGGGTATTCTACCCTACAGACTAATAAGCTAGGGCTCTAAACTTATACGCAGATCATGACCCTTAAGATTTAACTTTTGACCTTCTACCCAAAATCTCAATCCCTTTTCTCAGGCAAACACGGGAAGAATAAACCAACCTTTTTCCGACGGTTGAAGTAGATCCTCCGTTGAGTTGTTGTCTCATCGCTGCTGCTGCTCCTTCCACAAAGCTTCCTGCAATCAAGACAACACTATGCATGCATGCTACTGATCTACTAGGGGGTTAGAGATAAAACATAAATCAAATAATACAGATGAGATTCATGTATTTGGGATGGGAAAAGTATCTTTTTCATTAACTTCAATATGAACCAACTTACAATGATTTCTGAGGCCGGTCACCGTTCCATGATCCTGATCCTGGGCTCTTCCTCTTCTTTTTGTCCTCCAACTGCTGCTTCTTGAGTTTCTCCTAAAGC